>JAQHUG010000091.1:3384048-3397532 GCA_028555095.1 Dicrostonyx torquatus | reverse complement strand
AGGCAAATGCATCAGATGCTGCCTCTGGCAGCTCCTCGAGTATGTATCCCCACCCTGCTTCTGTCCACAGCCATGATATTGTTGACATGCTGGCTAGACAATTCTCCGTCGAGCTTTTTATGGAATGCTCAGTTACATGTCCCGCTTCTATCTGCTGGATGCCACTAACACCCTCAGTTGTAACAATCAAAAAATGTCTCTAGGCACTGCTAGAGTATTCTGGGGAAGTGGGGCACGTATCAGATTTGAGAAACACTGTTTTGAGGTAGAGTAAGACTATTCAGACTGACATTTCTAATGACAGAAATCATTACCTCCCAAGGTCTGTTCTCTCCTTTCATCTATAAAATGTGTGTAAAACCATAGCCTGCCAGACTGTGAGATGATCATGTTTATTAAGTCAAGTGTTATTTGAATGGAAGACACCATCATGAAACAACAACCCCCTTGAGAAGAAGGATCTTATCTAGACCGTTCCCTTACGCCAGGAAGGAATGGACAAGAAGGAAGGGGAATGCATTCACTGACCCTTTCGCTGACCTGGGGCCTCTGAACGCCTTAAGAGCATTCAGTGTTCTACACTGGACCATGTGAGCTGTCCTGGGGCCCCTGGACTCCTTCGGAACATTCGATGTGCTGTACCGGGCCTTGTGAGCTGGCCTGGGGCCTCTGGACTCCCTCAGCTCCAGAAGTCAATAAAATTGATTCCCTGGCCTTTAACCTCTGCAGCGGGGCTGTCACAGGAGAGAGCTCTCAAACTGGAGCATGCGCAGATCCGCATCCTATAGGAAACGCCATCCCAGGGGGTCCCATTCAGAGGGACAGCCAGGCTCAGAAATCTGTATTTGAAACAATGGTTTCCCCCTTTTATTTCTGTGAGGCTGGTCTGTCACCTACACTTTGGGGCATCTGAAATGGCCTAGGAAATGCATCATAGGAACAAGCAGACCCCAGCTCAACCACCCCAAATTTCCCCAGGAAACACGAGTACTGTGTGGAAAATTTCTCCATGTTTCACAGGAGGTAGATTACCAGATGCCCTGCATTCCCCGGCAGGTATCTGGGCCTTCCATAGTGGCTATGCCTCTTTCCCAGGATCCAGGAACTTCTGCTTGACTCTGCTTAGTGTCTTAATTTCAAGGAAACAGATGGGGGAGGTACTCTTCATTTAACAGTTTCAGCTCTTCTTTGGAGACTGCAAAGTCCCCAAAATCTGAGATGGTGGCTCCCAGGTGCATGGCAAAGTCTACACTTTGCAAACCAGGCTTTTTTTTTTTTTTTTTTTTTTAAATAAAGGCAATACCTTGGCCTAGCAGGGCTGCAGATTCTGTGTGCAGATGTTGGCTGTTGTTTATTTTGTTGCTGTTGTTTGGGTGGGCTTGTTTTTTAAGCACAGCTCTGGAGACACGCTAACAAAACTAAGCTTCCCCAAAGCCCCACTGCACATAGAATTCTCACTCTTTAACCCTGTTGAGAGCCACCTCTGCTTTGTAAAGGCCCATAGGACTGCAGGGGCCTGGGACCTTGGGCCTCTGACAACTTCTTCCAACAGAATCGCCTAAATTCCCTGGCCTCTGCAATGAAGAAGTCTAGGGACATCTTTTGTCTTTTGTCCATCTTTTTTTGTTTTTTTCTTAAATTGTAATTGCTTTTTCTTTTTCTTTTTTTTAAGATTTATTTATTCATTATATATACAGTGTTCTGCACACCAGAAGAGGGCTCTAGATCTTACTACAGATGGTTGTGAGCCACCATGTGGTTGCTGGAAATTGAACTCAGGACCTCTGGAAGAGCAGGTAGTGCTCCTAGCCGCTGAGCCATCTCTCTAGCCCCTTAATTGCTTTTTCTTGTGTCCATCCAAGACGCTGGTGAAAACCTAGGAGAGCAAGGCCTGAGGGCGGAGTCCTGTGACACACCTCCCAAAACCTCTCCCTACTTTGCCACGCACTGTTTATCAATGAAGATTCCATGTTAGGACTCATGGTCCCACTAGAGGAGTGGTTCTAAACTAAGAGAACCTAAGGTTATGACCCTTTAATCCAGTTTCTCAGGACCCCCAACCGTCAAGCTTTGTTGCTTCATGACTGTAATTTTGCAACTGTTACAAATCATACTGTAAGTATCTGATAAGCAGGATATCTGACATGCGAGCCCTGTGGGAGGGTCACTTGAGCCCAAGGGTTGCCATCCACCAGTTGAGACCTTCTGTGCTAATGTGTTCCCTCACTGACACCAAAGAGGTCTTCAGCTTTCCCAGCTCCTCAGAGACCTGCTGTCTCATGACCCCACCTGACTATGTTTGGTTTTCCCTTATCAGGTAATAGCAGGAGAAACAGTGGCTTTCCCTAATCCTCCTACCCCACCCTCTCCCCAAGCCAAGAGCACCTTGAGGATCTGGGGAGCTCAGTAAGAAGGTTCAGGGAGCCTGGAAAAAGAGGCCTCCTCTTTGTGAGGGAGGCCTCCTTGCCTCTCCTATGAAAATGGGGTTCCCAGTAATGGTTCTTCCCTCTCTGGATGCTTGTGAGAGGGGGTGATGTTTAGGAACTGCAGAGTGAGAGTCACACCTAATCTAGGAGCGACTCAGTCACCTGTAACTATTGACTTGAGCCATTCTTTCTCTCCTACCCCTCAAAGGGGGCCTTGCTATCCTGAGGGTTTTGTCATATTTTGAACTTTCTTCCCTAGGACATTTTTCTTGCCATTGCTAATATCCAAACCAGAGAAAGCCTCGCATGGAGACCAAACGTCACCTGGTCTTTCTCTCCAGAGCCCGGGACGGGGAAGGCCTCTCAAGTGCCACCATCACAAGCACTTGCCATTAGGGCAGGATTCTGGGAACCCAAGTCGTGTGCATGCTTCAAACCACATCCCGACTTTGTCCCAGCTGAGTCTCTGTTGTAGCAGGCAAGCAATGTTTTCTAGGTCTTTGAGGAATTCTACCATCTTTGTACCAAATGCGCATGTCACCTCTGCCTAGACTTTCCTTCCAGTTGCAGGGAATTTAAAGTGAAGTGAGTAGCACTTCTGCAGCCTGCTGCTTTTATGCTGCCACTCCTTTCTAGCATGTTGCACAAGACTGGGCCGTAAGAAGGGATGGTTTGCAAGAAGATGTTGACAGGGTCAGGATGGGAGGGAATTCTGTTAGGCAGTGAGGAACCACCTAGGGCTGTGGTGCTCCTCAGGGAGCCAAGACTAAGTACCTGCCAGAGGCGTACAAGCAAGCAAGGCAGACAAGGTGAGAGGAGAGCTGACAGACCTGTGTGGCTGGCTAAAGGCAGCTTGGGAGAGAATGAGCACAGGAAGACCTCTGACCTGAGACCTGACCACGCCTCTCCCCAAATCCAAGAGACTAACAGAAGACTTAGGGGTGGCCAGAAGCAGGTGAAGAGAGGCATGGGAAACATGGAGCTGCTATTGTTTGCATTTGCTAGGTTTTTAAATTCTTTTGTCTTTCGGCAGTGCAGAGACTCGAACGCAGAACCTTCCACTTGGTTAGCCAAATACTACTGAGCTGTATCCCCAGCTGTGGCTTGCTTTAATTAAATAAAATACAACACAAATGTCCCACCATTTTAGAGTGTGTAATTCAATGAGTTTTGATAGATGCACAGAGTTTTGATAGATGTCACTATTTAGCTGCGTAATGTTTCTATCCACCCCCAAACCTGCACCTATTAATAAGTGACTCTCTCGTTTTTCTCTCCCTGTACCCCAGCCTGTGATAACTACCAATCTCTTTGGGCCTGCCCACTCTCAATACTTCAACAGACCTAGAACTTCCAGGTAGTAGCATGCGTCTGAACTTCATTCTTTTCTCTATGAATACAACCTAGAAACTGTAATTTGGTAACTGAAGGTGCATAAAACACATACCTAGGTTGAGGGAGGCTCTAGGGCAATGGGCTAGTGCAGTGCCCTGCTCCCAGAAAGCTCATTCCTGGAGCAGGGTCAGGGATAGTTTCCTGGAGGGACAGAGACAGGTATGGGGCAATGGTCACAGGCAGTTGCAGTCCTGGATACGCGACACAGCAATTAGACAAAGCCAAAGGACACCTGGGACCCAGCGTGGGGCAGACTTCATAGTTCTACAGGCGTCAGCCTTGTGGGCAGGTGGGTGGTATAATAGCCACTAGTATCTGTGGTGGGCCGTGACTTGAGAGTAGAATCTAGCTCAGGGGAGCACCCTCTCGCTACCTGCCCATCTTCAGTGAATTTCCATTACAGAGGAAGCACCTTGTGGCAAGTCAGACAATCTAAAGCAGGTAACATTCCCATAAACTAAACCTCAGGCTAGCAGAGTCTCCAGGGTCATCTCATTGAGTCCCTGTATTCCATGGAGAGAAAAGAAAGAAAGAAAGAAAACAAAATAGAGACCAGTGTGATATTTACCACGCTCCAACTCATCCGTGGCCCAGGGCCCATTGGAGCTTCACTTCCTCGGGGAGTTTTCAGCATTGTCAACCCTAGTCTCCTCACATGACAAATATTTGATAATGGTGTCCTTATTATCTTAATAGTGCATCCAGAAATAATATAACCTGCCTGTCTACACAACGGCAATCAATATAATTCCCTATAAGAGAACTCTAACAGGGAATTCATTCATAATGAAGTAGTTTAATTAGGGAAAGAAGGAACAAGTCTGTTCAAAGATGTATTTTATTTTTTTAATATATGTATATTCTGAGTGGAGTGTTTGCAGGGTTCAAGTGCCTGCAGAGGCCAGAAGGTAGCACCAGATACTCGAAACTGACATCAAATTCCCTAAGGCTGAAATTACTGGTGGTTGTGAATCACCCAGTATGAGTATCAGGACGAAATCAGGTCCTCTGCCAGAGCGGTATGTAGTCCTCATCCCGGAACCACCAACTCTCCTCAAATGAATGTCATCATATAGATACAGACAAAGAACTGTTGTCTCGGTGACTTAAATAGCCAAGTGTGTGATTTTTTTTTTTTTAAGTCTGCAATGGTAACAGCTCTTGGTAAGGGTGATGTATGCTGTCCAGTCTGTGGGGGCAAAGGTACAAGCAAGAGCCTAGGATATATAATAAGAGTTGGGGATGAAGCAGTGATGCTCCCTCAGGAGAGCAGACTCAGGGCAGCTAAAGGGAGGGAAACTTCCTCCATAGGGCTGGAAAGTTAGAAAGCCGACCGGTGATGCTCTCAGAGAGACGTTGGTCAAGATGCCTTCCTCCATAAGTGAAAATGTAGCCCTGGAGAAGAGGAAGGCTCTGGCCAGCCCAGGAAGAAACCAAAGGGCCCAACTCAGGCCTCTGGGTCCCTGAGCTCACCCTGAGCTTTCTCCTCTTCTCCCATATTTGGGCCTGCACTCCCTACCCTTTTCGGGACTGTGAGTCCACGCTGTGCACCCTGGTAGGGTTCCTGTTCTGTCTTGAATTGGCACGGGACACGTGAAGGGATCCGGCAAGCCTGGTGACATGTGACCAACAAGAGCATTAAACAAGTTGCCTGCTAACTCCTGATAGCATTTCTTAGAGCAAGGAAACAAAAACAAAAAGAGCATAAGAGAGTGAGGCAAAGGAGGCAGGTTTCTGTTCAGATGTGTTCCTTTTATTGGTACCTGACATTATCAAGACCTCGGAATTCCAGGCCTCTCTGACAGACTGAGCCCGCCTTCCTGCTCGCTCCCTGTGACCACGGGATGAGGTCACACAGGTTGTGAGGACCTCTATTGAGCCCTGGCTTGGGCATGCTCTGTGTCCTCACAGCTGATTGCATTAGCAGGGCTCTCTGAGCTCTGTTCAGCCCTCCCCGTCACATACACACAACCCACCCCCGCCCCCTCTCCCGCCCCAGCACTCCCAGTGTCACTGCCCAGGAGCACAGCCCTTTGTCTCTTGCTGCCTGTGTGCATTCTCCAGTGGGCACAGCAGGCGACTTGCTGCAGGGCCTCCGTCCCAGCCAGGATTACTGGTCTGCGTGCGGCAGCAGATGGTAACGCTCAGAGCCAAACTGCACTCGCTTGCTTTGAACATCTTGAAAAGATTTCTTTAGAAGTTAAACTTGGCCTGGAAAGGACAATATGGTTCTGTCTGTGGCTTTGAAAAGGCCTCTGGGTGGGGCGAAGGGAGTGGCAGTGTCAGAGCCCCGCCCCCTCCCGCCTGGGTTAGGCTCTTGTTCTCAGAGTGCCTTTCTTGAGTCTTGTGGACCCCGCAGCTCCTGAACTTTGGTTCCATTGTTTGAAAGTCACCCTGGCTTCCTGTGCCTGTGCTTCTGCAAGGCCACTTTGTGTTCAGAGTTGTTCCAGCGTGGCACGTTTTGATGCCTCTGGGCAGCTACAGAGTCCCATGAGGCAGGAGCGTGTTGGCTCCCCAGGATGGTTTTGCCTGACTTCAACTGTGAGCCTCAGACATTTGAGATTTGAGACCCAAATCCTCTGGCACGAGCCTGGACCCAGTGACAGCTTCTTAAATCTTGGCGCCCATGCCTAATTGCCCTGGAATAATGCCCTTCAAATCTCCATTCCGGCCTTGTACTATTTAATGAATCCTTTGAGGGACAAAGGGTTTGATCATTTCAGAACGCTGAGAGCACTTCCCTTGCCCACCCCTACCATTTTCCTGCCTCAATTTGGCCATGCTAAACTCTGTCCAGGAAGACCCAACTTTCCCCAAAAGGAGCCCTCAGGACTATCCCAAGGGTGAGAGCGGTTTTTAAATTAGCAGAAAAAGAATGCAGGGCTTAGCTCTTGGCCAGATTGGCCCTGTCTCTCACAGGAGCCTCACAGGCACCATTGCCCATTTATGAGATGTCAGGTGGTCTACAGATGGGAACACGGCATTATTGATTTTTACTAGCCTGCTAAAACCAAAAGGAAAAAAAGAAAAAGGAAAAAAAAACCTAAAAAAAAAAAAATCTTCAGAGCTCCCCGGTGAAGCTTTGTTTCCTGAACGATGATTCCAGGGCTCCTAGTTTGTCAGAGGCGGATGTAAAATATTGGGACTGAAGGCGATATAGCAAAATGAAATCTTCTAAGCGCCATTAACTTCAAGAGAGGAGCAGTGGCTCTCTGCTCCACCTTGGGGTTGTAAGGTGGGAGAGACCCGAGGAGGGAAGGCGTGGCAGAGCTCCAATCCTAGGCAGCTTCTTTGATAAGATCTCCTTTGGGTGAAGAAATGAATCCCAGTGGCTCTGAAGCAAACACAAGCTCTTTGCAGGCAGCAAGAGGGGCTGCGATGGGAAGCACTGGTCCACTGCTCTCCCCTGCTGAAGGGTTCGCCATAGGAAGCTGGAAATGTTTAGGGTGAGCCTCTGAGCTCTCTGGGGACTGGGGGGAGCTAGAGTTCTAAGAGTCTGATTATTCCACCCCTGTTACTTAGGTAGATGCTTTCTGCTGTCCACCTTCCCAACAACCAGGCTCTTCATGGTACACTTGGGGAGAGTCGCTTCTGCTGAAGTATCTAGGCGTATGGTTGAAAAGCATGGGCAGATGCACTTCCTGGGGTCACCTCACTGGTCACGTGTTCTAGTTGGGTGGTTTTTCGGCAAATATTTGACCTTAAGTGAAATGTCTCCAGAAAAATCCCCCAGTGAAAGAACGTGTCTCATGAGGTATCTTCTAGAAATGAGGGTCCTATTTTATGGCTGAGTCACCACATCCTCTTAAGTGTGTGAGCATGCATATGGATGAGTGTACCTGTTCACGGATAGGGGTGTGTTGCATGGATATGCGTATGTGTGTACACAAGTGTGTGCGTGTGTGCCTTGTATTCATGTGTGAGTGCATGAGTGAAATTTTATATACTTGTTGGATTGAGATAGGGACACTATTTTGTGGGTGCTGCAGAAAATATATTAGTTGATTGACTGACCTTTCTGAAATTAAAAGAGCAAGGTGCTGTGAGTCACGAGATCTGGGATCTGACCAATAGATCAATCGGCAGTTATCTGTTGAGCTTGGTAAAACTCTGGTTTGCTCTCTATAGCAGATTCATTGAAACAAATATATCCCGGCCTCAGGTGACAGAAACATTCAAGGGCGTCACCACTACATTGGGTCCACAGACTGGGTCCTGAAATAGCAGGACCTCGATTTAGAGAGGAGCTTGGGAACCCCCTGAATAAGGGAGCTGATGTTAGCACCCACTAAAATGTCCTAAATTCTAACTCAGGCTAGCGATTGGCAGAACAGTTCCTCCTTTCCTAACAGGTAGCATGGTCTGCACTCTAGGTTACCAACGGCCCCAGTGGAATTCAAATCTATCTTCCAGTTCTTTTTTCTATCAGATGGGCTGGGCATGGCTCATAGTGCTGAAATTAAGCAGAAAGGGCCTAGGAAATTTCTTCAACCCCTACATCTAAGGGATCACTTGTACTTCGGTTGCACAATCAACTGTAAAGACCTACAAAGTGATCTGCCGAAGGCTCAGCTGTCACTTAACTCTGAACGTCTTCAGCAAGTAAGTACTATTATTACCCGCAATTGGCTTGTTGAGGGCATTCCTACTCAGGGAGGCGATGTAATTTAAGGATATACCTACACACAATATTGGGATTCCTAGTGGTCAAAGTGTAAAAATGTTTAGCAAACCAAGTTCCGCTCATTCTATGTTTGTAAGGTCTGTTTGGTGTTTATTCAGGGTTAAAAGCACTGGCTATTGCAAGTGAAATCTGATGGAATTTATACCGAAGCTCCTTAGGAAGCTGAGGCTTGGAGGCAGGGTTGCTCTGCTTCTAGGAATGAATCCTGTTTCCTCAGTGGTTGGCAGTGTCTGGTCAAACCTCACAGACATTTGAGAGTAGGCACTGTAACTGAGCCTGTGGTATAATACACGAATACAGCATACTAAATTGCTAGTCACCGAAAGACAAACAATGCTCAAAATAATTATTTTCACTACTTTAGAGGTTAAAAGAAATGAATTAAGATTTCAATTAGCTGTCATAAACCTTGCGCACAACTTCAAGGTGAGGACAGAATTCCTTTTTCCTCTGGTGATGTAATCTACATGGTTGGGGTTGGTCAACTTTCAGGAATCGTGGTGATCACCCAGGAAGACACGGGTAGCATGGTGCTTTGGTGGTTTATCTGTTCAGTACTTCTGTGTATAATTTTGTAATTTACATAACATGGAGATTTGATTTGATGCTGGGTGTGCTGTTTATGCCAATGTCAACATCTATAGGAATAATTTAGCATTCCGCTACAGACCAAGAAATCACTATAGAAGCCAAAAGGGGCCTTCAAGAAGTAAGTTTTTGCTGAATCTCCATTTTCATGGAAGAATTATGGAGGCTCTAGGAATTTCAAGGGCAATCTCTCCTCAAGCCTTCTTTGCTCTACCCTTGCCCCTGCCTCTTTAATGGCTACTCTCTCACTGTAACCAAGGTAACCAGGGCCTCAGAAAGGACCCTTCTCTGTCAGGGGATGGATGCTCAGAGTGGGTTAACCCCAGAGGGGCCCTGAATGACCAGCGGTACAGAATCTCTCTCCTCACATCTGCCAGGGCTGAGTGACAGCTGAAAGACTGGATGTGTCACCACGAGACAGAGGACGACGCAGCAGGCAGGAGATGCTTATCACTTTCACGAACACCTCAAATTACAGGCATTAGTTCCAGGGCTTTGTTTAGCAATTGGTACCACAGCAATTGGTTTTTGTTCATTGATTTACATGAATGCATATTGTAGCTGGTGTCTCAGGATACATAATTTGTGTCAAAGGGTTGCTTTTGTTCCCGGGAATTCTTGAGGGAAATGTGGAAGAATGAAAATCATCCTCAGAGTGAACCCCGGCCCTTGAGCCTCCTCATTTGAGCTTGGGCAGCAGGTACATTTGCACAGGCCAGGAGATAGGCAGTCAGTAGGTAGGCTCCAGTGTTGGCAGTAAGGGCTGTATATGTCTTTGTCATAAGGGGTGCTGGGGAGTTGTGCCATGCCCTGGCCCACTCAGGTTTATCACTATTGGCCTTTACCTAGCAGATGCCAATAGCAACCCAAGTTTCAACAACCAAAAATGCCCTCACCTGCTTCATGTCCTACAGCGGTATTCCAGGGGAGCAAAGTGTGCGGGGTTTGCAAAAAGGCTGCGCAGAAGAGGAAAAACTCCAGCCAGACAAGAAATAATCAAGTTAGGAAGCCCTGATGAAGATCTCCCAGTGGCCCAACACTTCCCTCCCATGAACTAATTTAATCTTTACAGTAGAATTCCCCCAACGAGGGGTCCTTCCCTGCTTCTTCTTTCTTCTAGATTGGTTTGTTTTGTATGTGTGTGTATGTGCACCACGTTTGTGCCTGGTTTGCACGGAGGTCAGAAGAAGGTGCTGGAGCCTGTGGAACTAGCGTTAAGAATGTATGCCAATCACCGTGTGGGCTCTGGGCAATGAACCTGGGTCCTCTGTAAGAGCAACAGCTTTTAACTGCTGAGCCAACTCTCCAGTGAATGCTTTTTTCTTTCCTAGATGAGGAAACTGAGGCAGAGAGGTTAAGGAATTTGCCAGAGGCCAAAAGACTAATTAGAAGCAAGACCAAGATTTTAAACACACCCTTCCTTTAACCTCCCTCCTTCCGCCTTAGAACTTAGAGACATCAGCGGCTCTATTAGCCCAAGACCTGGGTTCTCACATTGGCCCTACTTCCTCTGGGGATGCTTTTATTGCATCTGCTGCAGCTGTGCCCACCTATGCAACTGGCCGGCTCTCTATATAAAGTGCTTAGCACAAGAACAGAGATAGCAGCACCTGCCTTAAGGCAACACTCGTTCTTCCCATCATCCACCACAAACCTTTTTGAAGGGAACTGGGATAGAATCTGATTAGGTCTGACCTCCGATACCCAGCCCCTTCTCAGCCTGACACGTTGTCCTGAGGAAAGTGTGGATCCATCCGAAGGTGCCACTGTAGAGTCTAGTCTTTAACCTCTCCAATTTGAGCCGTGTTTACTAAATAAAACCGCTGTGCAGATTCCAGGCCCCCAGGGAATAAGGCAAGGTGGAAGAGCAAAGGTCAAGAAGCAGGGTCAAAGGGCTAAGACCCTGGGGGAAACAGGAGATTAAACATTCCCTTTTCAAATCAGGAGCTTTGGATAATTAATTGTTCCCCAAACACGAAAGCTCCCACTGCCTGTTCTGGGCGGCTGCCATTCCTTTCTTCCTCCTCAATTTTCACTGCAAGACGCCTTTCTCTAACACCAAGGCACTGGCTAGTCCCAAGGGGGAGGGGGGATTGTCAATGGCTGTCCCCACTCAATTGTCCTCTCACCCTTTCAGCGGAAGTTTATCACCTCCACAAAGGGTGGCCCTGGGAGGTACTGAAGCTGCAAGTGTAAAGGCAGTGGGGGTGGGGGTGCTTCATCCTAGGGTCACCCCAGATCCATGGCTACTTGCAGCACTGCCTGGTATGTCGTTCAGGCTACCTGGGCTACCCCGAGGTGGGCTTATTTCGACTTTTGTTCTGGAAATATCTAGGGTGACCAATGAGAGTGGTGGCTAATGTCCCATGGTATATCTGTAGGAAGACTGGGGATTTGTTCCTTTAGGATAAATTTTAAAGGAAGTCTTTAAAATTGCTCTGTAGCTCTGCCTCACCTTTGACAGGCATGTGAACCGTGAACAGGAACAGCCCCTCCACCAGAATCTTCCCTGGCTGCACACAGACATCTTGCCCATCAGCTATATCCCCTTTAACACTTGGGAAGACTGGCTTTTCAGGACCTGTGCAGCAGGATTTTTGTTCCAGGGACCCCGCTGAGGGAGGGAAACCCCAAACAGGGAACTTCTTCACCCAGGGCTGTAGATTGCTAGATTCTGGGAGCAGCCAGCCAGGGAAGACATCTCTTAGAAGGTGCTCCAGCTGAAGCCAGTTCTGGGAATGTCTTGAGAGGCCGCCTCTGGTCACTCTTTGGTCAAGAGTGGAGGGTGAGGGGTCAACATTAGTTGTTACAAGAATGTGTGTGTGTGTGTGTGTGTGTGTGTGTGTGTGTGTGTGTGTGAGCATACCTGAACAAGTCTTCCAAGTGTTTCAGAAATGAACCGTAAAGGGCTCTTAGCCTCCCTTTCTTCTTCCCGAAAGGGTCAATGGTGGACTGCTGTCTTTGTGTGTGTGGTAGCCCTGCTGTGAAGTACACTGGAGGAATCGCGGTTTCTAAATCCTATAAATCATTATTCTAGCCTGCTCCCCACTCTTCCAAAATCATTTACGTGTTGAAATATTTAGTGCTATGCATGTTAGTCTGTGAGCACATGCTGTTGGAAATTGTGTAGAAGGACTTCGGGTGGTGGGCAGGTGGGGGTGTCCCTCCTGCCTGCCCCTCGCCTCTGCCCTTTTGAGTGCGCGCAGGTGTTTCAGCCTGAACTGTGGTCATAGCAGCCTAATGCTCTATGATCCTGATCCCCCATGTAGCTGAAAGAAGCGCTGAGTCAAACCGGCTCAGTCTCTCTTTACCGCCTTCAGAAAAGGCCGGTGTCAAAGCAAGCGTGCATGCATGGACAGAACAGGGTGGCTAGAACATATGTGCACAGGGATGGAGGCTGCCCATGAACAGATAACAGCTCCTGCCTGCTGTGCTGTGCTGTGTGACCCTTCTCAGCCCGGTCTGGTAGGGTAGCGAAGGGCTGAGTACGGTTACATCCTATGAACTTGGGACTGGGTGAGGAAGACTGAAAGTACTCACATTCCTGCGGACTTGCTGCTCTTTGGCAATGAGTGTTTGGGCCTGCTTCCTCAGGCCCTGGTTAGGACTGGAAGTTCTGGTTCTTTCTAGAAATTTCCACCCCCTCATTTCCCCTACCCACAGCATATTCCCTAACGCGTGAAAGGTCTGACCGAGCAGCCGCAGTCAATGGCACTGAAAGGCGAGGCCTGATTGATTAGCCGATCGGTTTAATGTCCCTTCTCCCCAAGTACCCGTCTTGACTGTGGGGAGCTACGTGTTCCTGTGAGGGCCCAGCTGCTTGCTGATGACGCCCACACCTGAAGGGGGCTTAACCAAGTCACAGGTACAACAAGCAAAATGAGTACCCGTAGTTTTTAAACCTTTATGAGCCAAGAATATAAACCTGGAAACTGGCTCTGAAGCTACTAATGGACAATCGGTCTGTGCGGTCCTTCCCTCCTCCAACTGAGGCTGTTCTCACTGTGCATGCTTCTGAAGGCAGAGTCAGTATCTCTGCATCTCTCCTTCAGTTACAGCCAGGAAAAGAGATGCAGGCCAAAGAAAAAGACGCGAGAGGCCTATAGATCAGCGGGGAGGCCTACAGCTCTGCGATTCCAGGTGAGACCCTGGGAAGGTGCTGGCTGGGAGCAAATAGTGGCTTTACCGCCAAACAGTCACTCTTTTAGCTCGGGTCAAATGAGAGACTCCACCCTTACCAGATTCAGCGTGGAAATCTAAAAACCTGACACAAAAGAAAACCATTTCCTGGTCACGCATGTACGTTGGGCACAATAGCCATGGCCTCTGAGCACTAAGGAGCCCAGGTGGCCCCTCTGGAGCACACCATGTAGATAAACCCAGTCCACTGC
>JAQHUG010000091.1:3352208-3366366 GCA_028555095.1 Dicrostonyx torquatus | reverse complement strand
TTGGGATTAAAGGCGTGTGCCACCACCGCCTGGCCGACAATTAGCTTTTTTACTGGGATAAGGGGATGGTTGTCTTAAGTTAGTTGACATGGGAGGAAGCAGCCCACTGTGGGCAGTAACAGTCTGTAGGTAGAGAGTCCTGAAGTTTGAGGAGAGAAATCAAGTTGAGTGCAGGCAGGCAAGCAAGTAAGCACGCATGCATTTATTTCTCTCTGCTTTCACCCAGACTCGATGTCATTAGCTGTTTTAAGTTCCTGCCTCGACTTCCCCACAACCTGGAGTTGTGAGCGGAAACGAACCTTCTCCCACGAGTTGCTTGTGGTAAGGCATTTTTACCACAGTGATGGGAAGGAAACAAGAGCAACTTCCAAGTCTGGAAAGTTTATAGTAGGGGCTAGATTCCTCCCTGGTCCTCAGAATGAGAAACTGGCAAGGGAAGCGGAAAGGGGTGCCTCAGAGTCAGAGATGAAGCTCGCTACTGGCTTCCTCAGCGACTATAGCAGCATTTTCCTGTGAGCTGAGCTGAGCTGAACAGAATTCTAGGTCCTTTTAATGCCGGCTTCTACGACGTGGAGTAGTAGCAGAACACAGGCACCCAGCGTCCTGCTTAGCTCTCTGTCGGTCTGGTTTGCTTTGTTTTCATTTTTTGTTTTTGTCAACTTCCTAAAAACATGGGCCTGAAGAAGGAATTTTAGCTGAGAAAATGCCTCCATAGATTGGCCTGTAGGACATTTTCCTGTTTAGTGATTGATGCGGGAGGGGCCAACACTGAGAGCAATCCCACACCTGAAAAGATGGTTGAGCAAGCCATGGACAGCAAGCCAGTAAAACGATGTCCTTCCACCACCGCTGCTTCCATCCCTGACCACAGGACTCTGCCATGACTTTCCTCAATAACGGATTGTGAGAAGGAAACACAAGTTGCGATAAACCCTTTCCCCACCCCAAGCTGCTCCGGTTATGGTGTTCATTACGGCAACAGAAAGCACACTAAGACACATGGCTTAGCAAAATCAAAATTTGGCTTTTACTGTTTCATTTCCAGTTATCTCATTTCATATTCCTTCTCTTAGCCTAAATTTTGGAGCTGTGAAAAGAATAATTTTCTTCAAAAGGGAGGTGCCTTGTACCAAAGCAGCAAAGAGTTGTGCTGACCCCAGCCAGTTAGACAAAGGCAGAGAGAGCTCTGGGGTGGGTGGAAATCCCCACATTACACACAGGCAACCCTCCTAGTTGGTGAAGTACAGCTTGGAATAAAGAGCTGACTGTATTCACCTCTCACACAAAGTTCTGCCTTTCTGAGGAGGTTCTGAGATGTATGCCATCCCAGGATTCTGGAAGGCAGCTAGCAGGAGCGTTCACTGGTGAACTCCGTTCTAAAAGGTTCTTAGACGCTCTCGCGTGCAATGAAAAGATATCAGGCTTCAGTTGGAAGTGAAACTGAGGCTGGGGTGTTCTGTGGAGAGCAAAGTAGAAAGGCAGAGGTACAAAGGCTCAGAAGCCAAACAGTGGGGAGCGAGAGGGTGATTCACAGGGTGCGGGGTGGGGGTGGGGCCGGGGGGAGGGGGAAGGAAGCCTAGTGGCTGCAGCAAAAGAAGGAACAAAGCCAGACGTGCAGGGCTGTGGAAGCCAAAGGAAAACGATCAATAAGACTTCAGGAACTGGGCATGTTATTTACCCTTCTGGTCACATCCCACTAGAGGATCGGAGTCCTGGGCTGTATGGCAGGGAGACCCTGGTTTGTGTTGGAGGAACCTCACAATATGGACACATTGTTTGAGGATATAATAAAAACATTCAAAATACATTTTTTTGAGGAACCAGTCTTCCTTGTGATTTTATTTATTTATTTATTTATTTATTTGTCTTTTTTCGAGACAGGGTTTCTCTGTAGCTTTGGAGCCTGTCCTGGAACTAGCTCTTGTCCAGGCTGGTCTCGAACTCACAAAGATCCACCTGTCTCTGCCTCCCGAGTGCTGGGATTAAAGGCGTGTGCCACCACCGCCCGGCCGTGATTTTATTAAGAATAAATTTTTTACCTGACATCCACGGTGGTCAGAAGAATTCCATGCGGGAGCTGATCAGGTCTTTATGGATGAGAGGCTAACGCGGAAAGCCAGCACTGTTGGTCTTTGCTTTCTACCTTGCTTTTCTGCTTCATTTAGATTTATTTACTTATTTATTTCTCCCATAAGCACTTGTGACTTCGTTTGGCAATGGAATTAGGCCTGGTAAAGTGGCTGATCCTGTAAGGTCCTTGGAACTCAGTGTATCGTTCTGCAAGGATTGAAGTCACCAGGATCAGTGTTTTTGACACCAGCTGGAAAATATTTGGTCCTTCTCTTAACTTCTTAGGTCTTATAATCTAAGGGATAATCTCCTTACTCACCAATGCTTGAAGCCAACTAAGTTCAAAGTTGATGAGAGCAGTTGTTTTTTTATTGTTCCTGGTGGCATAGAAATGCCTCTTCAGGAAATGGCACAGTGCAGTGGTTTGAATTCCAGTCAAGCTGTGGCATCCCTTCCTAATCTTCCCAGGCTCAGTTCCTATCTGAAAAGCAGAGACAAGGATGATATGTTGTAGTTGGTCTTTCTTGTTGGACTTTCTTTGGACCACCAGACCTCAAATAATTACATGGACACTTATTATTCATTATAAAAGATTGATCTTAGCTCAGGCTTGTTCTCAATTGGCTTTTAAAGCTTAAATTAACCCATTTCTGTTAATCCGTGTTCTGCCATTCTGTATGCCTGACTCCCTCTGTGTCTGGCTGGTGAATTCTGTCTCTCTTCATCCCACAGTTCCTCTCTCTCCCCAGAGGTCCAGCCTATCCTCTCCTGCCTAGCTACTGGCTGTTCAGCTCTTTGTTAAACAAATCAGGTGTCTTAGGCAGGTGAGGCAAATCACAGGCAATCTTCACAGTGTCAACAAACAATGTGCAACAGTATGCTCTGCGCGGTGCTGCTGTAGAGTTGAGATAATGCGTGAGAGAGGTGCCTTCCAGACATCCTGCCAAATGTGTTGTTTGCTAGTAGGCTTCTCTGCTAGCACATGGTTCTGTGGGCTCCTATTATGCTGCAAATAGCTGATTGTACTAAGGAGAAAAAAATTATTACTTGTAGTAGAAGAATATATCTCTATTTGAAAATATTTTAATTTCTAATTAAAGTGTAATGCAATTGTATGTATTTATAAATTACGTAGTCATTTCTTTCTTTCTTTCTTTCTTTCTTTTTTTTTTTTTTTTTTTTTTTTTTTTTTTAGACAGGGTTTCTCTGTGGCTTTGGAGCCTGTCCTGGAACTAGCTCTTGTAGACCAAGCTGGTCTCGAACTCACAGAGATCCACCTGCCTCTGCCTCCCGAGTGCTGAGATTAAAGGTGTGCGTCACCACCGCCCAGCACGTAAGTCATTTCTATACAGGTACAGCATGCTGTGATCCAATCACAGTGACTGGATCACATATATCATTCACTCTTTTTAACTAAATAATATTATTTTTTACATTTATTCACTCATATGTTTATTTACCTCTTTCTGTGTGTAGGTGTGTGCATGGCAAGGTGTACGTATAGAGCCAGAGGATAACTTGTGGGAGTCAGTTCTCTCCTTCCACTATGTTGGTGCTGGAAGTCATACTGAGGTCATCAGGAATGACCGCAAGGCTTTTTATGTGCCAAGCCAGCTCTCTGACCCACACTTATCATTTCTTTGTGCTTGGAGTGTCCAGTCATCTTTAGTGGCTACTTTCAAATGTTAGGTTAATTGTTTCCAGTCATGACTATTCTCATTTGCTACAGAAATATGAGAAGTGCGATTCCTCCATGTAATGGCATTCCCATATCTATATACTGACATGTGTTCATTCCACCTTCTAGATTATTCCCATACTTTGGGGACACTATTCTGTCCCCTACTTCTTTGAGATAAACATTTTACCTTCCAAATATAGGTGAGAACATGGTATTTGACTTTCTGAATTATTTCACTTAATATTAATGTCATCCAGTTTTACCTATATTTCTGCAAATGACAGAATTTTACCTTTTTATGATTGGATAGTATTACTTTGTATGTTTGTTGTTGTGGTTTTACTGGGAATGGACCCCATAGGCTCATATATTTGAAAGCTTTGTTGTTAGGGAGTGGCTACATGACAACTATTAGGAGGTGTGCGCTTGCTGGAGGGAATGTGTCATTGGGGGTGGACTTTGGGGTTTCAAATGCTCAAGACAAACTCTTCCTGCTGCCTGTGGATCTGGGTATTTAACTCTCAAGCTACTTCTCCAGCATCATGTCTGCCTGCTACCATGCTTCTCACCATGATGATCATAGACTAAACCTCTGAATGTAAGCAAGCATAAATTAATTGCTTTCTTTTCTAAGAATTGCCATGGTCATAGCATCTCTGCACAGTGATAGAACACTGACTAAGACATGTATATATACACACTTTCTTTATTTGTCTACAGATGAATATCTAGGTTAATTGCATTTGTTGACTATAGGGTAATGTCTTAGTTAGGGTTTCTATTGTTGTGAAGAGACACCATGACCATAGCAACTCTAGTAAAGGAAAACATTTAATCAGTGTGGCTTGCTTACAGTTCAGAGGTTCAATCCATTATCATCATGGTGGGACATATAGGCATACAGGCAGATGTGGTGCTGAAGAAGGAGCTGAAATTCCTACATCTTACAGACAATAGGTAGTGATCTGTATCATTGGGCATGGCTTGAGCATAAATGAGACCTCAAAGTTCACCTTCACAGTGACGCATTCCTCCAGCAAAACCATACCTACTCCAACATACAAAACCACACTTCATAATAGGCCACTCCCTTCAGGGACTGTCTTTCTTTCAAACCACCACATTTATTCTCTGGCCTCTAAAGACTTGTAGCCACATTATAATGCAAAAATGCATCCAGTCCAACTTCCAAAGTCCCCATATTTTGTAACAGTCTCAAACTTATTTAAAAGTCTGAAGTTCAAAGTCTCTTCTGAGATTCATCCAATCTCTTAACTGTAATCCCTGGAAAAATCAAAATAAAAAAATGGATTACATACTTCTAACATAAAATGGTGCAGGATATACCTCACCATTCCAAAGCGTAGGGAAGGGAACATAAGGAGGAAATACTGTTTGCAGGCATGGAAGAGAGAATTACCTCCTTTTACAGTATTTAGCACTTACTTATCCTAATCCACTCTGGCTTTTAACAATCATTTCTCATGACACCTATCATATTTCCCTTTGACAACCTGCGCGCGCACACACACATGCGTGGGCACGCTGTGTACATGCATGTGCACAGACATACATACACATGCACAAACATACACACATGCTATTGTCACATTTTTGCCTTGTCTTTATAGACATTATCTAAGGACCCTACCCCAGAAATGCTTCTCTTCCATATGTTTTTGTTTTGATCCATCTTGCTACTTTATACCTTGGACCTAGCCTACTTGGAGTAACTTGAGACTTAATGTTGAGACACCCGGAAGGCAACTTGCACCAGCTGTCTATGAAAGTTCACATCATCTCATGGTTACATGGAGACAGATTTGTATAAGTGCTATTTATGTCATGGATACTGGAAAGCATTGGAACCTTTGCTTTCCTTCCCACCAACAGCATTAGGTGTGCTATGAAGGATGTGTGACTATTTTCCTTAATGCATTGTTTTGCTCAGGTAACAAACAAAACTATTCTGAAGACTGGAAATGCAAGAACAAGGTGTCTGGAAGTTCCGTTTCTGGGGAGGCTCTTTCTGGTCTTCATGGGGTTGGTTTCTCACAGTCACGGCTGTGACTGGTATCAGCACCATGGACAGCACCAGCAAAGGCACAGGACTGTTGCAATTAGAACATCAACAGAAAGTTTAGCAATTGGTATTTACCAACGGGTTGAAAAACGAGAAGACAACAATTAATCCATGATGATGGAATATTATACTAATGTTTAGGATTCTTGCAAGATGAGGCACCCAGAAGTTAAGTTCCAACAGTCAAAACTGATGTTTTATATGACCAAAATAGATTGTCAGGAGATAAAAGTAATAAGAAGTGGGGCACTTTAGGTCCTGGGCAGGTGTGAGCAGGGTACCAGATGGCTCATACTCTGCCACCAACTTGCCAAGTGATATTAGTCAGATTACTTATTCTTCCTAAGGTGTACTGTTCTTATCTGTGAAGTAATGGAGTTGAAATGTTTCCCCGAGGTTCCCTCTAGCTGTGTGACTATCGAATAAATTGTACAAGGCATGAAAAACCACATGGACCTTTAGAAACATTGAGTTGGGAACTAGTGAGGAAAATGCTTTGACTGGAATAGGAATTAAAATGAGATCAATAAAATTTGGCCCTCACATTTTTTGTGATAGTAAACACAGATAGGTTCTTGGAGAGAAAAATAAAAGTGTGTGACCTAGGGCTGCACCCAGCTGATCATTAGTCCTGAGGATTGGTGCTCATACTGAGAGCTTAGCTTGCTCCTTAGTGTCCTGCCCTTGTTCAGAAATTAGCTCTCTACTTCTTCATTTATTTGGGGACTAAGCATCACATCAGAGCCAACTTTTAAAGTCAGAGGTTTATCCAGGTATACAGGGGAAGAAGGGCATGATTGTAACACTCAGCCTAAGCACTTATTCTAGTGAGGAGCTCAGGAAATGTCTAAATAGAGATTTCATAAGAACTGGAAGATTAGTGAATCACGAGTCATAAAAACTGATCACTTATTTCCCAGAATTAGTAAAAAGGCCAAGCTGGATCTCAGAAAATGCTGCTGGAGCTCACACATCACATTCCCATCAAAGCATTTAGGTACGAGGGGAGCTGTGCAGTGTGAGCTCCTTCTTTCAGGAGTCATCACGAGGGCCATGAACCAACTTTAAGTTGGACTCAAGTGCTCCGTCAGTCAAGGTTTAAGTTCAGGACTGCTGATGTCTGAGCATTCAGCAGGCATTCAAGAGCTCCCAGGAGAGCCCCAAAGATGCCTTTCATGGCATCCAGGTCTGTGTAGAGGGTAAAGTCCAACTGTGCCAAAGGACAGAGACAAATGTCCAGAGATAGAGCCCTACATGTTGTTGACTGGCTTATGGATATAAGTGTTATGAGTGTAAAAAGTTTTCTTTAAATATTCATCCCGTTTACAGTTGACTGACATGAGCAGAGAGAAATCTAGGGTGAGCATGGGGTTTGTCATTTTGTATAATTGGAGCCATATTTATCCAACCTTCCTTCTGTAGACAGAGACTGTTATTTTGTTTTCTTACTGCTCAGACCTGAATAATCACACAGAAACTATATAAATTATAATACTATTGACCAATAGCTTAGTCATATTTCTTGCTAGTTCTTACATCTGGAATTAACCTATTACTATTAACCTATGTATTGCCACAAGGCTGTGGCCTACCGGTAAGGTTCTGTCAGGTGTCTGTCTCCTTCGGCAGCTACATGGTATCCTCCTGACTCCACCTATTCTCTCTCTATTTCCTGCCTGGCTTTACTTGGCTAAGCCATTGATGGAAACAGCTTTATTCATCAACCAATAAAAGCAACACACATACAGAAGGACATCCCACATCATCCTTCTTTGAATAACTACATCCATTTTACTTCCAAACTACCAATAATAAAGGTTTTTGTTTTAAAAAAGTTCTCACCTTTAATCCCAGCACTTGGGAGGCAGAGGCAGTAGATTTATGTGAGTTTGAGGCCAGCCTGGTATACAGAGCTAGTTCCAGGACAACTAGGGCTGTTACAAGAGAAACCCTGTCTAAAAAACCGAAATTTTTTTTAAATGATTTTTAAATAATGAAAGATCTTTAAATTCTTAGGGTTTGAAGGAGCCAAGGAACAATATCTACCCTAGGTGCTGGTAAGATAGTGACATAAACATAAATATCTTTAGAACATTTTTTACCTGCTATAGTTGCCGGGGACTTTGTACACAGCAATAAATGATACACCACTGACCCCAGTGATGATGTGGTTAAACATGATCCTGTGAGCCTTACAGGAAGGTGTGGTGTGTCTTTGCCCTCACTGCAGTGAGCACCACAACACAGTGGACACACAGTCTTGCCTGATGTCCACTTCTGGGCAGCTCACAGTCTAATGCATGGCAGGGACCTAGGCTGCCTCTTCAGAGGTTAAACCTCCAGGTATACTCACTCTTCTGTATATGTCCTAGATAGGCTTAGACCTTGGGGAAACTTTGGAAGTAAGGCTAGCCATTGAAAACCATAGAAGGTTGTGTCCTTTAAAGAGCATTTTGGTAAGACTTGGTAGAAAGGAGAGTGGAGCTAAGGTCTGAAATAAGTGTGTATGGAAAGTCACCATGATATCCATTGATTTGCACAGTTAATATAGTCACTGTGCTAAAATAAAAAAAGAGAGAGAAATAGACTATTTGGGAATTCCCAGGTATTTGACTCAAATCAACTTTGCTGACTCCTTTCTAATTTTTAGTATTTCATATTTTTTGGTCCATCTTCTTGTCACAATGATACAGATCTCAGAGCTCCTAGTGTCATGCTTCTGAGGACTTTATTCAGGTCCTCTTCCAGAAGACCTGAATCAATTCAGCCACAGACATTACAGTAACCTTACAGTAACCTAGCATGTCTTTACCATTTATGGTAAGTCAAAGGGTGCCATTTTGGCTTTCATCTTCTCTGTGAATTCCTAGCACTCATCATTCCCTTTGGTCCCGTTCTTTTTATTCCAAGTGGTTTATGGAAACCCAGTCTTGCAGAATTTTCCCATGTTGCTTAGCAGAGTAGCTGTGCATCCAGAAGTTGTAGAATCATTGCAGACATGGTATTTCCTCTCCACTTAAGCAGTGCGGCTGAACATGTGTGGTTGGTTATTGTCAAATCTGTGATGGGAAACATCTTGCTCCTTCTTCTTTATTCAGTGCCCCAGTTTCCCAGATCAAATCAGAATCCCTTCCTCCTTGAATTCTCCCATTTAGCCTTTTGGATTTACATGACTCACCAAGCAAGAGGTAAAGCTCAGGATATTTGTAAGCCCCTTGAAGAACCCAGTTCAAAATTTTAGAAGCTGATTATTCTCTTGCCATGCATCCAAAAGGGAGATGAGAGCGAATAGCATGTGACAAGAAGCAGTGGTTTCTCCACAATCATGAAATATGTCTTTCACTGAGGGATCTACTGAGATAATGTTGAGTGAGGTGTGGGTGGGGAAGAAAGAAATTAACAAGGTGTTGCTGGTGTTAAAGAATAGCCCAGTTTGTAGAGTGGCACTCGTATGATGGTGTCATTTGGGCAGGGTTTGGGATGACTCATATGATGGAGAAATGGTCATAATTTAAAAGGCTGTCATTGGGGGAATACTCGGTGCTCTGTCAACGGCACATTGATCATCTCCTGTAATGGGATGCCAACAACTTTGTCAGATATTGGAGGAGCTGGGCTGTGAGTCAAGCTGCCACACCCGCAGACAATTGAGCTGATTTCTGTTTGCATCTCATTCTGTTTCTGACAGGAGTGGAATGTAAAGGAGATGCTTGTGTACTTCCTCCACCTGGAAGAGACAACTGTTCCCTCCAGTGTCGGAGACACTTTGGTGTGGGGGTTGTGTGAAGTGCAGCTGGGAGCTTTGGCTGAGAGCTCAGAGAGGACCTGTCTAGCTAGTGATGTACCATCCAACTTCCATGATATCACCAGGCCGTATGTGCTCAGAAATATCTTGTGCATAAGTGTGTGTCCTTTTGTCCTTCTCCTTTTTTTTGATCTCCCTCACTCTCTCTATATTGTTCTGTTTCCTGCTTCATATCCACTATGTCCTGCTATTTATCTCACAAGCTGTCCCTACCTATGGTCCCTATTATGATCTTGGGTTCTGTGTTCACCCCACATTGTATACACATTGTATACGTATGCCTAAGGGTTTGGAGCTAGGAATCAGAGATGAAAGAGTACGTGGGTGAGTCTGTGTTGCCTCACTCAATACGATCTTTTCAAGTTCTACCCATTTATCTGCAAGTTTCATTTTTTCTTTGTAGCTGAATAGTAGTATTGTGTGTATGCTCCACATTTCTATTATCCCTTCATCTGATGAAGGGCATTTAACTCGTTTCCGTTTCCTGGCTATCGTGAATAGGGCAGTGATGGGCATCACTGGGCAAGTATCTGTGAAGCAGGATGTCAAGTCCTTTGGGCACATGCTAAGGAGGAGTACAGCTGAGTTATATGGAAGATTGATTTTCTTTTAGTTTTTTGAGATGTTTCCAAACTGATTTCCAGGGTAACTGCACCAATTTGCATTCTCGCCAACAGAAAATGAGGGTTCCATTTTCTCCCCAACATCACCAGCATCTCTTGGCAGTTGTTTGGTTTATCTTTGTCATTCTAACTGAGGTGAGACAAAATCTCAAAATTCTTATAGTTTGCATTTCCCTGATTGCCTTTTAATGTATTTCTTGGCCATTTTTTTTATTCCTTCTATTGAGAACTCCCTGTTTAGATTCCTAGACCATTTTTTAATTCGGCCATTTGTTTCCATGACTCTCTGTATTTTGAATTCTTGTACATTCTAGGTTTTATGCCTCTGTCATGTGTGTAGCTGGCATAGACTCTCTCTCACTCTGTGGGACTTTTCCTCACTCGAATGATGTTTCCTTAGCTGTGCAGAAGTTTTTGTTTTGTTTAGCTTTGATTTTTTTTTTACACCCCAACCACTGTTTCCCCTCTCTTCTCTCTTCCCAGTCCCACCCCACCTCCCTCCTGCCTCCATCACCCACTGCTCTTCTGTTTCTCTCCTGAAAGGGACAGGCCTCCCATGGATATCAATCAAAAGTGGCATATCAAATTACACTAAGACTAGGCCCCTTCCCTCAAGTTAAGGTGGGGCAAGGCAACCTGGTATGAGGAAAAGGGCTCCAAAAGCAGGCAAAAGGGGCAGAGACAGTCCCTGCTCCCACTGTAGGAATTCCACAAGAACACCACGCTACACATACTAACACGTATCAGAGTACCTAGGTCAGTCCCACGCAGGTTCTCTGGTTGTTGATTCAGTCTCCATGAGCCCCTATGAGCCCAGATTAGTTGATTCTGTGGTTTTCTTGTGATATCCTTGACCCCTCTGTCTCCTGCGATCCTGTCAGAGTGGTTAAGATCAAAAATACAAGTGACAGCTCATGCTGGTAAGGGTGTGGAGCAAGGGGAACACTCCTCCATTACTGGTAGGAGGGCAAACTTATACAGCCACTTTGGCAATCAATATGGCATTATCTCAGAAAATTGGGAATAGATCTACTTCAAGATCCAGTTATACCACTCCTGGACATATGCCCAAAGGATGCTCCATCTACTACAGGGACACTTGCTCAAATATGTTCAGAGCAGCTTTATTTGTAATTGCTGGACACATTAGAAACCACCTAGATGCCCCTCAACCAAAGAATGGAGAAAGAAAATGTGGTACATTTACACAATGGAGTACTACTTAGCTGTTAAAACATGACAGCATGACATTTGCAGCCAAATGGATGAAACTGGAAAAAAAAACATTCTGAGTGAGGTAGCCCAGCCACAGAAAGACAAATATGGTGTAAGTGGATATTAGCTGTAAAGGATAACCGTGCTACAATCCACAGGCCCAGAGAAACCAAGCAATAAAGGAAGGCTCAAAGGGGGACAAATGAATCTCCCTAGGAAGGGCAACTAGAATAGACATCTTGGATGGAGGGGGGAGTGAGGGGTATAGATGGGAACAGGTGGGATTGGGGGAGATGGAGGGAGAGAGAACTGGGAGAAATAAGTGGAATTGTGGGGCATCTCATGGATGAGCCAGAAATCTAGTGCAATGAAAATTGCCAGGAATCTATGGGAGTAATCCTAGCTAAGACTCCTAGGAATGGGGGATACAGAGCTTGAACTGGCCATGTCCTTTAATCAGGCAAGACTTCCAGTGGAAAGACTGGGGCATCAACCCAGGCCCCCTCCTCAAAAAAAAAAAAAAAGCTTCGATGTTCTGCCTATGTGCTGGGGTAAAGATAGCACAGAAATTGTGGGACTTGGTCAACCAGTGACTTGTCCAGTATGAGACTCAAGCCACCAGAGGGAACCCATCCTGATGCTGCCTGGAATTGCCAGGGCCCAGAGACTGGAGAGCCCAGAGACCTAGGATAGAACCAAACACAGCTGCCTAAAAAGTCAAGAAAATGATACCTAACAATATTCTGGTATACTCATAGGTTGGTGCCTACCCTAACAGAGAGGCTTTTTCCAGCAACTGAAGGAAACAGATGCAGACCCACAGCCAAACATTGCGTAGAGGTTGGGGAATCCTACAGAAGAGAAGGTTTTTAGTTTTCTGAGGTCCCAGTTGTCAACTGTTGACCTTAATTCCTGGACAAATGGAGTTCTGTTCAGAAAGTTCTTTTTTATATTAATGTCTTGCAGGATACTACTTATACTTTTCTCTAGCAGTTTTGTACTTCAGCTTGCAAGCTGGAGGTCTTTGGTCTACTTGGATCTATGTGTGTGTGTGTGTGTGTGTGTCTGTGTAAGGTGATAAATAGAGGTCTAATTTAATTTTTCTAGACGAGGACATTCAATTTTCCCAATATCATTTGTTGAAAATGCTGTATTTTCTCCAGCTTATAGGTTTTTGTGCCTCTTTATCAAACTTCAAATGGCTGTACTGTGTGTGCTCATGTTGGGATCTTCTGCCTCCTTCCCTTTGGTCTACACGTCTGCTTTTGTGTCAGCACCATGCTGTTTTTATTACTGTAGTTCTGTAATGTATCTCAGGATTGTTTTGACTGTTTAGGGTCTTTTATGGTTTCATATGAATTTTAGGATAACCTTTTCTGTATCTGTGATGGAATTGGGGGGATAGTATTGAATCTGTAAATTACTTTTGATAGAAATGGCCATTTTCACAATATCAATTCTACCAGTTCAGGACATAGGATGCCTTCCCACTTTTTAGTGTCTTTCTCTTTCTCTTTCTTCAGAAGTTTAAAGTTTTCATTGAAGGGATCCTTTTCTTCCTTTGGGTTTATCCAGAGATATTTTATTGTCTCTAAGTGGGAGTACGTTCATGATTTCTTTTTCAATGTGTTTGTTGTTGGTGTACAGAAAGGCTGCTGGTTTTTGTAAGTTTGTTTTGTACCTTGTCACCTTGCTGAAATTACTGTTTTTAGACATTTTCAGGTGGAACTTCTGGGATCTCATAGGTATAGTATAATATCATATGCAAATGGGAATAATTTGACTTTTTCTATTGTGTCCCTTCAATTTCCTTCTCTTGCTTCATTGCTCCAACTAATACTTTCAGCACTATATCAGAAAGGAGTGGGGACAATGGGGAACCCTGTTTCTGATGGGGAATCTTTGCCAATCAATTATTTTTAAGAGGTGGGACCAAGTTAGGGTGTGGCCTTCTGGGACCAGGAGAAAAATAGCATGCTGCCCACGTGCCCGCTCTCTGTGTGATTCCCTCACAGCACAGCTGAGCTTAGACTTCTCGTTCCTGTTTCATGAGTTTTCCCCTTGTAATAAATAAAAATATAACTGTTTTATCTTTTAGCTAGCCTGGTTATTTCCCGAATCAAGCTAACATCTATATGTCTCATTCTTGATTTTGATGGGTTTTCTTTAAGTTTTTTAAAATTATTTTTCATTCAGGATAAATAATGCTGAATGAATATATATATATTTTAAATATATATAGTAAATATAGCCTTTATTATGTTGAGACTTGTTCCCTCTTGCCCATTCTCTCTCGAGGACTTTTTTTTTTTTTTTTTTATGAAAACCTGTTGGATTTTAGCCAGGCGTTGGTGGCGCACACCTTTAATCCCAGCACTCAGGAGGCAGAGACAGGCAGATCTCAGTGAGTTCAAGACCAGCCTGGTCTACAAAGCAAGTTTTAGGACAGCTAGGACTGTTACACAGAGAATGAACTTGTAGTTATTGTACCCATCTCAACTTGCACATTTCTTTATTTAGAAGGCCTGTTCCATTTTTTTTTTCTGTTATTGATCTGTTTAGGTTGTGGATCTTTTCATGGTTTAGCTTTGATAATTTAGACAAGCTCTTAGATTCACAAAATTTGTGTGTGTGTGTGTGTTGTGTGTTGTGTGTATATGTATTCTTATATTCTTGGTTTT
>JAQHUG010000091.1:3306032-3338628 GCA_028555095.1 Dicrostonyx torquatus | reverse complement strand
TTTTCCTATGGTAGCTGAAAAACTAGCAGCTAGAAAGAAAAAAGATTGGAAGGCTTGGCTCAGGCCTTCATTGACTTGTAGATTGCCCAGGAAGGGATGCTTTTGACACCAAAGCTGTTAAGCTGGTATGCAGGTGTGGCTGACAGGATGTGCCCCGGAAAAAGAATATCAATAGGGGATTCCTCCTGAGTTGGAGGAGGGATTCAGAGCTTTTTGGTAGAGGATAAATGCGGGTAATGCTTGGAGGGTGAGAAGTCCTGAGCTGCCCTTGAACGATCATGGAGTGAAGTGTCTGATTCTTCCATGCGCCTCCGAAACACACTTAGGGCAAAATACCAGGTTCTATGTTGGGGTGATGGTCCCCCACACCCGACCCTCCTATAATCTTGGTCATGTTTTGTGCCTGCCTGGCTGCAGCTTGGCCCTGCATGGCTTGGCCATGAGTGTCACCTCCCACCTCCCTGTGTATCGCTGACTTGTTCCTTCACAGTCACACTAGAGAGGGAAAGCAGTGAGTAGCAGACAGACTGGCTGTGAGTGTCCCATTTCAGGTTTTCCAGTTTGCCAGTCAGCCAGGCCCCATGCCTGTATTTCTGCTGAGGCAGGTGGACCCCTGGGACCTGACCTCTGCCCCCTTGTCCCTCAGCAGGGCCAGTTGTCAAGGAGATGACAAGATTGGATTCTGAGTTAAGGGAACCAATCTTTCTTTCTAAATTTACCTTCACTCTCTGCCTTCTTCCTGTTTTCTGTTCCTCCCTCACGACATTTTCCTTTTTTTATTGCATGCAGCCATTTAAAGAATGGTGGTCAATTTGAAATTGAGGTGAAATAATTTTTTTTAGTGCAAGACTTTTTGTTGCTTTTTAGAAAATCTCTGCTTGCTGCAGTGTTGATTTTGCATGTGACATTCTCTAAGATACCTTATTATTGATATCTTGACAAATTCACTTGCAGTCAATGCAGGATCCTAAGAAGACTTGTCTCCAATTGCCAGATGAAAAAAGCAGAATTGAGAGGGTAAGGTTGAGAAGGTTGAGGTAAGAACTAAGAAGGCCATATAATGGATAAGATGAGGTTAGATCCTACTCAGAGCTGACTGGGGCTTAGGACCATTGGCTGCCCCGAGGCATGTAAGCTAAGAGGATGGGGTAAAGACATTAGTAAAAGCAAACAGTTGGGCCTGAGCTCCTTGTCACACCTTGTTCAGGTGATGCTGATGCTGAGAACGCTTATGACATCATCTGCATTATTTGTAAACAGCTATCAGCTCCTCAGGCCAAACCTGGCAATGGTGCTTCCTGGTTTTCCTCTCAATAGCCAGTTTTTCCTGTTGACTTCAGATAATAAAAATATGGCATAGTTATAAAATGCTGGGATCTTAGAATCAGACAAAAGTAATCTGGTCACAATTTTAAAAATAATCACCATTCTTTGTTTTATTTTTTTATTTTTTTGATATTTATTGAGCTCTACATTTTTCTCTGCTCCCCTCCCTGACTCTCCCCTCCCCTCTCCAATCCTCCCCCAAGATCCCCATGTTCCCAATTTACTCAGGAGATCTTGTCTTTTTATACTTTCTACTTCTCATGTAGAATATATATATATATATATATATATACACACACACACACACACATATATATGTAAGTCTCTTAGTGTCCCCATTATTGTCTAAGTTCTCTGGAATTGTGGTTTGTAGGCTGGTTTTCTTTGCTTTATGTTAAAAAAAAAACCCTATGGGTGAGTACATGTGATAATTGTCTTTCTGTGTCTGGGTTACCTCACTCAAAATAATGTTTTCTAGCTCCATCCATTTTCCTGCAAAATTTAAGCTCTTGTTATTTTTTTTTCTGCTGTGTAGTAATCCATTATGTAAATGTACCACATTTCTTTATCCAGTCTTTGATTGAAGGGCATTTAGGTTGTTTCCACAGGTTGGCTATGACAAACAAAGCTGCTATGAACATAGTTGAGCACATGTCTTTGTGGCATGATTGAGCATCCTTTGGATATGCACCCAAAAGTGGTATTACTGGGTCTTGAGGAAGGTTGTTTCCTAATTTTCTGAGAAATCTCCACACTGACATCTAAAGGGGTTGTACCAGCTTGCATTCCCAGCAATTGTTGTACCAGCAATGCAGAAGTGTTCCCTTTTCCCCACAACCTCTCCAGCATAAGTTGTCATCAGTGTTTTTGATTTTGGCCATTCTTACAGGGATCACCATTCTTTCAATGTCTACACACAATGAGAAGAAAAGAAAAAAGTATTGACTAGTAATATAAGACACACACTGGAATTTGAAGATTTAATATGAAATGAATGCAAATATTTCAGTAAGAGTAAAATATTGATTGCATGTTGAGATATTGTTTAGAATATATATAAGAAAAAGCAATATGTTATTATTATTAATTAATTCCACAATCAAAATGTTTTTTAATAGGTGGGTAGTTTAAAAAAAACAGGCTTGGAATATACTCATACCCCAGAAAATTATTGCTGTTGTCATTGTTTTTGAAACATGGTCTTACTACATTACCCAGACTGGACTCAAACTCAGGTCTAGTTTCCTGTCTTCGTCTATTGAGTTCCAGGATTGTAGTCCGGAGCCACCATGCCTGCCTAACATACTAAGAAAAGATGTGGAGGAACTGAGATGTGTGTTGCTGAGAGACGTCAGTCTGAAAAGATTGCAAACTGTCAGGATCCAGTTCTCCAAGTTCTGGAAAAGGCAAACTACCAGGACCATTTCCAGGTCCATGTGAGGAGAGGATGAGGATGAGAGAAGCAGGCAGGGCACAGGAGCTGTTGTGTGTGAAAACCCCAAATGATGTTACAGCGGTAACACATCTGGATATCTGTCAAAACTCACAGAACATGTAGCAGGATCAGGCCCAGTGCACGTGCATACAGTGGCCAGAGACAGCTTGTTATAATCAGCTCTTCTATCCTGCAGGTCCGAGGGACTGAACTTGGGTCCTTCAGATTTAGAAACAAGCATCTTTACACCTGTTCCATCTCACAGGCACCCGGCCTCTGTGGCTTGCAGTTCCCTTTCTTACCTGACTACCCATGGAGCTGCATGGGTCCTTTGTGGTTCAGATAGATGAGATTAGGTTCTGCCTATTGTCTACCCTCCCCAAATGTGGGGACAGAGATCATGCAAGCCCTACTTCCCCAGCTCTCTGCTGCCAGCTCTTCTGGATGGGTTCTGAGTGGTCATTTGGCTGGGAGAGTGTTTCAGCCCTCATCCTGGGGTGACCCAGTCTAAGTGAGGCACCCAGTATGAGTGAGCCTTTCCAGGCCAGACCTTGGATGAATAGCCTCGGCCTCCCTCAGGGATTCTCTCTTACCTGAGAGAAGTCCAGAACATGGCGGCCTTTCCTGGAAGGCCTGCATTTTTGCAGAGCTCTGTAAGGTATGTGTTTAACATGGGTCTGGAATCAAACTCCCTGCCTCAGGGCACACTGAGGCCCAGGAACGCTCTGGGGCCAGTTGCTCAACCAGAGTGGTTCTCTGAGCAAAGTCCCATCTGGCTCCTCCTCTGAGACCCAAAGGTCTGAATGCAGATGAGCACTCCAGCCTCAGCCTGGGCTGCTGTCCTTAAGCAGCATATGGTGGCGACACAGAGGTGGACAGGGTGGCCCACAGCCTTGTGGTGTGAGCGGAGGCCCCCATTTATGCCGCAAACACCTTCTTTCATTGAATTGTGTTTAAACTGCAAAATGCCACCATCACTTAAGAGAACAGAGAAAACATGGTGTCACTCCATGTGCCCACTGCCCACATATGACAAATGTTCTTATTTCTCGTTAGACTTCCAGTCACTTTTAAAAGACATGAACCATTATAGACGAGGAGAATCACCACCTGACTCCACCCAGAGGAGTCATCTATGATGTCACCCGTGACATCACCATAAACAATATATTATTATTATTATTATTATTTGATGTCCAGTAAATATCTACAGGATGCCTCCTTGCAGCAGCCACAGTTTCGTCAGTAAGAAGGGAGACAGGATAAAGCCGAGTCCCAATAGGTCAGCTCAAGTTCTAGTGAGGGAGATAAGGGAAAACCCAGCAAATACGAACTGCATTTAGTTTTCACACTTCAATCCCCTTGCGGCTTCCTTCCTGAGGTCTGTGTTTGCTTGGGTAGGTGGTAGGCTAGATTAAAAACCGCTAGGTGGATTCCCATAAGTTAAAGGCTCCTTAGGTTTTGTTTGGGTGCTATTGTGGCAGATGAGCTTTCCTGAGTCACAGTGACCCTGAGAGCAACTGAAAGTCCTTTATCTTTCAGTGACTGGCATTGCCAATTAGTGGCAATGGAAGGAGAATGACGTTAATGAAAGACGAGCTTACTGTTGTTAGTAACAAAGTTATAAAATTACCGTAATTAATGAATTTTATTAATAGTTCCTTTTTATAAATATTTTAGCTCAAATTCAGGCTCAAGCCTAAAGTGATTCCCAAGGGAAGGATAGAGGGATGTGTAAACGGAGAAGGGGAGGAGTCTTGGCAAGGGGATTGAATGACTGGTACTGCCCTAAGGGGAGAGGCATGAAGCTATAGACTTCTCTATGGTGTCCAAATGTTTTACCTCATTGAGGAGGAGTCCTGCATTTGACCTGAGACGCATCCCATCCCTTTCCTCACGGCTATTACAGTTTTCCTAAATGAAGTTCAGCCTAGGTAGAAGCTACCCTCACAGAACTCCAACATGGGACAAGAATCCAGCTGGTTGCTTGAATTAGGGCTCCTTCTATCTCAAAAACATCCAAGGCACAGCGCTGCCCTGGGACTCAACCTTGGCTGTTGGGAAGATGGCTGCCATCGTGTCAGACCTCATCTAGATTAAATGCTGAAGGACCGACCTGTAGGTGCCTGGTCTGACTCTTGGAAGCCACAGTTGAACATGGTTAGGAACTCAGTGTGGGGAGATTTGCTATTTGGGGTGAGATTATTTTCCTCTGAAGGCATCACATGAAGCCTGAGCCTTCTTCCTTCTAGAACTTTCTTACCTGATTGATTTCCATCCTTCTCTAGAAACTCTGATTTTGTGATCTCAATAGTCTACTCCACCCCGAATATGCAGGATTTTGTCAGTGACCTTAATCATCTTCCTCATCCTCTTCCTTGTTGCTTTGGTTGTTCTGTGGTCACAAACCCCATGGCTCCTGGCTGTCTTGAGCAGTTTTCAAACAATGCTAGTGCTGGACTCTCCTACTGAACGACGGCTTCATTGTACCTACGTCTGCCCTATGTCCTAATATCAGCCTTAGAGACTGAACCTTTCGGAAAAGTTGTGCAAGGGATCCCACCATGGTTTTCAAAGGAGCGGTGACAGCCCTCTGTGAAATCGGGGCTGCCCCCTTGTCTGTTTCGTCATTCCTCTTGGTTATTTTCTGTTTCCCTAGACCCTACTTCTCATGCCCTTGTGCTTGGCAGCCACACCTGGTTACTGGACAGGTGTGGCCTGGGTAGCCTGTAGCTTTGGGTCAGATGATCCAGATTCGTTTCAAGGCAGTTTCACTGTATAGCATAGGCCTTCTTGTATCAGTCCAGGCCTCTCAAACAGGCTGGTTATCACACACTATGAGTCTGTGAGGGGTCAGAGAACCTTCATCTCCCTCTTCTTCATTTTTCCATTTGGTGGTGCAGTATTAGAATCATAGTTTGATCTCTGTCTACCCATGGAAATGTTGGTGGAGTCAGCCAAAGTTTCTGTTGGGCCAGGTTTTCCTAAGGCATATTCACTCCACTGAGACCCAGGCAACATGAGCCATCTTTCTGGGTTTCCAGTAACAATCCCAACTCTCAACTACAGTATTTCTTTCCCCAGTTTCTATCTCCATGCAAGCTTGAGACTGACAGTTCAGATTGGAGTGGTAGGAAAAATGACTTGCAGAACTCTCTGGTCAAGTCAGCCTTCCCAATACCTTCAATTTGGGGTTGCTAGCTAAAGACTGTCCTTTCTGAAAATTTGGTCTAGTTATCGATGGGGCCAGATGTGGAAGGGAGAAAACAGGAACTCTTCACTTCTATTAAATGGTAAGGAAAAGATGCCATGACTTTTGTGCTCTGTTTATGTTTAACCCATTCTAATCTTCCTTATGGATGCAGACGCGGGAAAATGGCCTCTGATTTGTAAATTCTACTCCATTTTTAGGGACACCTTCTCCTGGGCCAAGGATCTCTCCCAGGCTCTCGTGGTGAATGTTGGTGCTGGGTTATCTTCTCCAACTACACAGAACTTTCCCTTCCGTTTGCCTGACTTCTCAGAGGAAGAGACATCATCGGGCATCTGCATTCTGGTCAGGAGTGTGCCATCGGGATATCGCGAAGCTGGCTTCATTGTGGTCCCTCTTGACTATGGAGATGCCTGATGTCTTCTGGCATTTCAGGACTTTCAGGACCCGCCAAATCAACCTGGGAAATCTTTGGCGGCCAGCGCCATCAGGCCACAGCCCTTCATACGGTGACCTTTCCCACTACCTTCCTGCTGACACAGAACGGGTGTCTCTGGGGATGGCTGTCAACTACAGCAGCCACTACGTGCAACCAGGTTGGTTGTGTTAAAATGATTCCCTTCTGTGCTGCAGCCAGAGGGAGGTTTGCAGAGACCACATAAATGGTCTTCTCTTCTTACTCCTTCCCAGCTCTGTCTTTTGGCCTTTTCCTGGCTTTTTTCTTCGTCATAAAGGTCTAGAGTGGTGAAACAGTGGCTTCTGCTGTGCAAAGCATATAATTTTGAACCCCTCTGCTCTTAAAATAAATCAATACCCCCTTTGAGTCTCTGTGGAAAGTAGACTATAGACTGTCCTCGGAGCAGTCCACCCTGTAAATGCGGAGGCTCTCTAATGACCCTCCTTATACTTATGCATATTCTTAAGAGACTTTCAAAACCCTGTGTTTCTCGGTAACTAAGACTTTCCTAAACATTGCTGCTGCGCAACATGCAAGGGCAGTACGTTGCATCCATCCAGTTTGGAGAGAAAAGCTGCTCGTTTATACACCCGAAGGGACTGGAGTGTGGCAAAGGTCGTTGGCCTGGAGGCCTTGGGGAGGGGTGTGGAGAGTCTGTTCATGATAGTGAAAGGTAAGTTTAACTATGGCTGCGGAGCTGGAGGAGAATCCTCGGTCTTCCTCTTCCACAGCATCCCCTACAGGAAGCCCCTACTTCTGGTCCTTTCCGTAGTAGAAGCCACACCCCAGGAGGAGAAATACGCAATCACAACTTCAGAGATTTGTCAGTCGCACAATCCTGAGGTTGGAGGGCGGCGGCCATTTTCTTCTCCACGATTATCAGGTCTTTTTTAAAAATCATATTGTTGTTTGTCGCTTGTTCTTTGGCTTGTTGGTTTCAATCAGAACTTGTGGTAAATCTTTAAATACCTGGAGCCAGTTTCATGGTGCATACCTGTAATCTCAACTATGTGGAACATGGACACAGGAGAGACACACGTGAAGTTTCTTTAGGTTCTAAAGTGAATTCAGAGCCTGCTGGGATAACTTAGTGAGATTGGAGACTGGCTTTTTTTTTTTTTCTAGTGTTGGGGATTGAACCCAGAGCCTAACATATGTAAAGCAAACATTCTACAACTGAGCCCTAACCTAAGAGTCCGTCCTAAAATAAAATGAATAAATGAATTTAACAGGATGAGAGTTACAACTCAGTGGTATCACACTTGTCTAGCACACGAAGGCCCTGACTTCAGCCCCCAGCATCAAGCACAGTTTTTTCTTTTAAATATCAGGAGGTTTCAAATAGAAATAAGATTTAAGATATTTTCTTAAAAAGCACCTTTAAGTTCTGGTAGCTGCGGGATCCATTCTTTGGTGGGAACAACCAAGATGGCGAGCTCCTTACACTCCCTGGAGGCTAGGCTTCCCACCAGTGGAACAACCAGACAGAGAAGGCAACAAAGTTAACAGCTTTTCGTGAAAATTCAGCCCTCCTTCAGTCTTGTCTGAAGAAAGAGGAACCTTGAAAGCATAGTGACTCTCTGCATGCCCCCACCCCGCCACCACACACACAGGGACCAAGGTACAGAGCTCCGCAGGGTCTCTCACAGTGCTAAAAGTTAGGTCTCCCCATGGGCCTTCGGATGTGGTCGCTCTTTTCCACAGCAGTATGTTCCTAGCTTTCTGGCTGATTTCAGAGAGATTCATACAAATTGAAAAATGGGGTTGGCCATAGAAAATAAGTAATTAAAAGAAATTTTTTTTTCATGCAGATGAGAAGAAGAAGAATCAGCTTTGTTGGTTGCTTACCAGGGCTGTGCTCAGAAGTAGCAAGAACCCAGGTGGCTCCCACATCAATTATTCTCTCCTTCTCTGATTCTTGATTTTTCTTCGTTATTGGTTTGAAAAGAAAGGACAGGTGGTGGGATCTTGGCTTTACCTCGAGATAAGTGACACAAGCACCTCCTCCAGTCAGACCATTTTCAAGGGTGCTACACCCACTTACTTGAAATGGTCATGCAAGCAAATCTCTCTGAGTGTTCTGTGTGGTCAAGATTACTTCAGAGTTTATCAGTTGCTTTTTATTACTGTGAGAAAAATGCCACAACCAAAAGCAACTTACGAAGTTAGTTTTGATTTATGGTTTCCTAGGGGGAGTCCATGATGGTTCGGTGGGTGAGTATGGAAGCAAGTGCTTGCAGCAGAAGTTGAGAGATCTCATCAGCCACATGAAGAAAGCAGGGAGGGACCGAGAAGGGGGTCAAGGCTGTAAGCTCCCGAAGCCTGCCCCCGGGACACAATTCCCATAGCAATGCTTTCCACCCTGAGTGTTCCATAGCCTCCCCAAACAGTGCCACCAGCTAAAGGGAAAGTGTCCAAATACATGAGCCTATGGGAGATACTTCTCACACAAACCACTATAAAAAGTGGGCCCAGGAATAGTGCTTGATGATCTAGCCGAGGCAATAAGGCAGGAAAGAAGGGTGAGTATATACTCAGGGAGCCACTTGGGTGAGTGGAGAGGTCGTTTCCAGGGCTGGGAAGCCAGAAGGTGACGTAGGAGAAACTGTGTGATGACCCACCTTGGTTGTCAGCCTGACTGGTTCTGGAACCCACTGAGTCACAGGCTGTCAGCACTTCCGTGAGGAATCTTCCTGGCAGGGGGATGCGTCAGTGTCTCCTCAGTTCAGTTTGACTTCCTTGAAAAAGATGCTAGCGTGAAGCCTCCCAGCATCCCCCTGGGCAGATCTTAGCCAAACATCCTAGCTGCTCTATCTCACTTCGCACCCCTCCACTTCTTTCTTGGGTTCTTGGGCAGGAAAGTTGCTAGGAGCCCTACAGAAAGATTAAGAAGAGGTGAAAAGGTAATGCCGGCAGTAATGTTTGCTTTCTCATGGTCCCTGTGTGACCCAGAATGAACAAGGAGACAGCAGATAAGGTTAATCAGTAGGGCAGGCTGGCTGCTTCACAGGGACAGTGGTTATAATCTTAATGAAAACCTAAGTGTGGTATTTGATAAAGGGGGAAATCATGTGATTTCCACCAGTGAATTCCTTCAGAAAATCAGCCCTTTCCAGAAGACGGCTTGATACTGTCTGTAAATACAATTAGTCTGGGGTCTCTGCCACATGGTAATAAAGATGTCTTTTTAAAAAGCAGAAGGGAGATTAAATGATGGCATTAGTAAAGCAAATATGTGTATGATAAAGTTTTATGAGTGTTCCTTCCATGAAAGGGGCTCCACAAAACAGTATTTTATTATACTTGCTCTAATGCTCAGGAAAATGTCCCCTCCCTTATCCAATGGGAAAGTAGGTGGGCATAGTCATCTATTATGACATCTCTTTCTTAATTATTATTTGTAAGAAGATTTAAACTAGACAAAAACCGGTATTTGAAACTTTTCATACTGGATTTTTAAAAAATATTTATTTGGTTTTTAGTTTATGTGTTTGAGCGTTTGACACATGTGTGTATATATATCCCCCACATATACCTGTTGCCTTGGGAGGCCAGAAGAGGGCACCAGATCCCCTGGAACTAGAGTTTCAGATCTTTGGGTGCTGGCGTACAGGTGCTGGGCCTGAACCCGGATCCTCTGCAAGAGCAGCAAGTGCTCTTGACCACCAAGCCTTGTCTTCATGTTGAATCTCTAACGAGCTTGTTACACTCACTACACATCCTATTTTAGGCAACAGCCCAAATGTAGCAAAATATCAAAATAAAAATAAACAGTCGCACGGGACCTCTTGCTGAGCTTTTGCGATTTCCTTGGCTGTAGGATGTTAAGAGCAGGTTTGCCGGCTCTTAGGGAACAGGATCAGAGCTGGTGGGCGGGCTCACTAGTTCTCTGGGTATCACACTTAGCTGTTCCTCAAACACAACTCTTAAGTAAGCTGAGAACTTCTGTTCCAGGTGCCAGTTAGACTCATTCTTGCAGCTGTGGGCTCATGGTCTAAGGCAGGCAAGACTTTTTTTTAGGTGACACCCTATGCTCTTGCTACATAGCTCAGTTAATGTTATACAATATGCTATTTTGTATTAGATGAAAGAAAACATTTAACATCCAGTTCATATGGATGAAAGTTTGGATCCAATGTTAGGGCTTAGTCTAATTGCTTTTGATCTTCCTTTCACTTAAGAAAAAATATTCCAAATGAAATGCTTTGGCTGTTTATTTTATTTTGCTGATTGACAAAGTAGAGCCCACAAGGTTGGAAGAGGCGGTTCTCTGTCTTCTAGATTTCAACTCTAATAATTGGATGAGAAAATACATCAGAATGAAATTGCTAACATTTCCCTACTAGGATTTTCCCGTAGATCTTCCCTCACTGTGAATACAGGAAAGAAGCCCAGATGTTTGTTATGACCATTACTTTTGTAATATTCTGTTGGTGCCTCAGAGCAGCTTTATGCAGGAGAGGCTTATATCAATGTGGGAAGGCTAAGAGCTGAACAGCCATTGGAGGCCATATCGGAAGCGGGCAACCACATTCACTGAGACTCTTCATTTTGACTTCTGATGACTGAATATTTCAAGTGGCATTCTGTGGTTTTCCTCAAAATGTTAGTAGGTTCTTGGCAAAAGCCACTCTTAGCTCCTGCTTACCCTCAGCGTTCATAGTATGGTGTATCACCATCCTAACCTTCTGAGCTCAAGAGAAACATGCGGCTGTACTTTTTCAGAAAAGCGTTAGCGTTCGCTCCAGTAAGATGGAACTGGATTTCTTAAACCCCTGTGAGCTTGTACTGTCTTTCAAAGAACATATGTCAGTGTCTCCAAAAAATGCTGGATTGGGAAGGACACGGTTTGGTAAATGTTCCAAGTTCAAGCTGACCTATCTGGAAGTTTTCCAAACTCCATTGAGATATCTGTGGAGCTACCAGTAGGGTAGAGAGGTGAGTTTGTCCTGAGGATCACCTGTTTCTTCATTAGTACATTTGCCATTTTCAGGCTAATGGAAACCATAAGACTCCAGGCAAAGTCTTTAAAAGAAATAAATGCAGTCCTTGTACCACCTGTTTTTGTACTAGTGAAGCATTTCCATGTTGTGGTCACATTAAGCTCTGATCTTGTCTTAGGAAAAGAGAAGGTGGTGTCTCCAGTTGAGGAAAGAATACCATTGTCAAGCAAATGGGTTCTAGAGTCCCCAAACCTCTCACATCTCTGCGGGCCACACAGGACCTCAGGCTCAGGGAGTCCCCTTAACTAGTTGATGTTTCACTTTCTTTATTTGCAAAATAAACACAACAATAAAACTTACTACCCAGGGGAAATCAAATGATACAGAATTTTAAAAGGCTTCAGTCTACCTCTGGCCCCTAAGACCATTCAATAGAAGTCTTAAGGAAAGAGGTGGGGAGTTACTTGAAAAGCTGGCGATTTTCTTTTCCTTAAACCTTTGTGTTTATGAGTTGCCAGCGTAAAAAGCAAGCAGGAATATCCAATGGAAAGAAATCCAGAAAAATGAACAGATGGGGACATTCAGGAGGTAAGGAAATGCTGGTGGAAAGGCAGAGAGTGTCAGAGTCTGATGGATGTCACCAGTGCCCATTTGTCAGTCACTCCACGACTTTATCAGCTCCCAGAAATCATGTACTCTGATGATCTACTTGCAAAGTTAAAAGAAATGTCACAAATTTAGCCAGTCTGGAGCCTCGTTTGATAGTTAAAGGAACAGAGAACTATGTAAAATTAACCTGCCACGAAATCCCATGGGTTGCCAGACACAAAACTGCAATCGTGGTACTGGACTCTGGGGCATTTTATGTGAATTAAAAAAAAAAAAAGAAACTGTTGTTAAGACAAAATTTTTCTGATAATACAGGAGCTAAACCATTCCCCTGCATTGTGCTCTCTCTGACAGGCCCATGTTCTAACAAGTACCATGGGGCAAGTGTGTCACCATAATTGCTTGTTAGGAGAGACGTCTATGAGGACGGGGTTAGAACGTCACTGTTGTCAAAACACGAGGGAAGCCTGCTTCTATTTTGTGGTATCATGACATTAGGCTTTTGTTTCCCTCCGATCAATTTTATTGAAGTCTGGTTTACCTGGCATAGGATGTGGATTTTAATTCCATAGTTGTGTAGGTTTAGAAAACTGTGCATATCTCGGTAACCTCAGACAAGAATCAGAATAGTTCCAACACATAGGAAACTTCCATCGTGCGCTGGTCCAGCCACCCTTCTGCTCCATACATGCGTGCTTAGCAGACATTGGTCTGATTTCACATTAGAGTTTCTGGCAGTGAGGTCAGTGGTTCTGGCTTGGTTGTTGTACTGTCCAGTGACTTGAGAGATAGAGTAAAAAGCTGGCTCTTGGTTCTGTGGTCAGCTCTAGAGGCAAACAGGAAAAGATTGAGTTGCAATACCTTTGTTTGTCATCCTGAACCAAAAAGGTAAGGGATGGGCTGGCAAGACTGGAGATTGCCACAGGATAACAGGATTGGGAAGGTCTCTTGGAAGCATCTGTAAAAGGTGATAACAGTGGTTTTGTGGGAGAATGGAGGACAGGAAGCCCAGTGGGGTTGGGTGGCCAGGGGCTGACCTCTAACATTGACTGTCTTTTCCTGGACTTGAACACTTGCTGGTGGGAGGGGGCTGTGTGAGTCCTGCTGAGTAGCTGTAATAGACGAGTGAGGTCTGGGATAGGAGGATCGGGCTGTTTCCATAATTATTGCATAATATAGCACATGCTGCATTAACATACATTATTTACTAAATAAATGCAGGTTTAAAAAAATGTCGGACTATGATCCTGTTGCCCTTTTTGCTTTTGAAAATGGCCTTGGTGCCTCTCAGGCCTTGGCCAGCTCTCCTGGGCTTTGAGAAGCCCCAGAGCGGGAGCATTTGCCAAGCCTCTAATGACAAGGGCCCATTAGAGCACATGGCTGGATTCCTGGAACCGCCGAGTAGATTCAAAAATGGAGCCAGAAAATTAGCTTGATGCTCACTCTGCCAAGCAGGGACACGCGTCCCCAGTGGTGGCAGCTCCCTGGAGGTGAGGCAGATGGGTCATTATGACAATGCTGCCAACAGCAACCTGGCTCCAAGCATTTCCCCAGCCCACCCCATCCCCAGATGCTGAGGTGGTTCAGGAATCCTTGTGACCCCACGGCTCCTGATGTCAGTAGCAAAAGGCATTATGAGACACAACATAAAGTAATTTTTTAAAGGAAGAGAGGAGAAGGTATGTGAAACCATTAATAGAGAGACTATCTTATGCCAGATGCTGTGGGCAAAGGGAGAAGTCAGGTATCCAGTGATGTGGATGAGAGGAGGAGGGTGGTTAACTGCTTACGAAGACATGGAGTGATGAGTTCCCCGTTGTGACTGTATGGTTCTCCCCAAATTCATCTGTGAAATTCTACCCATCTGTATCAGAATGGGGCCTTGTTTGGAAACAAGTCTTAACAGAACTGTTAAGAATAAAATGAGGGCCTTAGAGTGACCCTAATCCATGTGACTGTTGTCTTTACAAAACAAAGTTAGTGTTCAGAGTATACAACTCCACATAAGCCAGGGAGAGATGCTTAAACAAGATGTTCCTTCTCGGTTTTCAATCCAAGTCCTCTTTGAGACTAAGATCTTGATTTCGGATTTCTATGCTCCAGAATTATAAGGAGTAAATTAATATTTGTGAAGATGCTACTCTGTGGCCCTTTGTAACAGTAGCTGGAAGGGGCTCTTTCAGCTGTGGGCTCCTTTAAAAATCAAAATTAGATACCTTGTTCAAGAGGGAGGGACCAGAGCACCACCACAATCTGAACCAAGGGAAACCAAACTCCAACAATATAAACAAGTAACTGTCCAATTTTTTGGGATCTACTCATGAGCTTCTGGACTCCTGCGAAGGAGTCACTTCTCTGGCTCTGCCCTCTGCTGCACACACGGCATGTCTTCTAGGCCCCGACTGGCTCTACTGAATTGTGGCTACTGTTCTTGGTGGTTAGCCCATAGCATCTCCAAAACGCTGGGGTCTTCTGCTGCAACTGGGCTGCACTGTCACCGACAGGCTTTCCTCATGGTGCCAAGTCTCAATTCTAGCTTTTGTCACGTCGTCACCAAGCAAGCCAGCAGAGAGGCTTAAAGTTCTGCTGGAGAATAAAAGAGGATCTCCCAATGCAGACTGTGACCGAGAGGGCTGAGGTCCTGGACCAAGGACGTTGTGGTCTGAATGTGAAAGAGTAACTGTTTAGCAAGGGAATAAATGGGCTGAGGAAGAAGGGAGAGATATGTGGCCAGAGATACTGGCTGCCCAGGGGTCCTGTATACCAGGGTGAACCTTCAAGAATTATATTTATAAAACTGGAAGCTCCAAGAAGCCTGAAAGCAGGCATCAAATCCCATCTGAGAAACAAGCCTGAAGACCCAAGCAGACAATGGCAGGCAGACTGCCCAGCATAGGTCTCTGGAAATGTCCCTAATCCCCTCTTGGCAACTTCCTTCCCAAAATCTCACCACAGAAAACAAAGCTACACACAAGGCCGCTGACCATGTCTATCCGTTTGCTACTGGAGATTAAGAGCCTTTTTTTTTCCTTGTAGTGATTGATTTATGTGGGTCTCTGAGATCAGGTTAATTGTTACCCACAGGGTGAGCTACTCCTGCAGGCCTGGGAGTGGGGTAATTGCTCCCCCCACCCCCTCAGCCCATGCATTGCCCTTTGGTTCTTTACACTGAGAGCTCTAGATGATTGTAGATGATGCAACCCTGCGGTGATTTGGAGCTGGCCTTGGTGGGGTTCACTTGCCCTCAGACAAGGTGTGATAAGTGATTGCCCGATGTCAGTAATCAGCTTGATGCGGGACCAGCAAATTCCAAAGTCAGATTCGGGGGGGGGTGTTGCTGTATTTGCTCAAGGAACCTTGATTTTCCTTTGAGTTTGTTGCTTTCCAAACAATAAATAGGCAGGTTTTCTTAAAAACCTGTCTGGATTTTAAAGTCTTTCCTAGAACTATGTTGGGAGTGGTATGGTGGAGAGAGATTTATCTCCATTGAGATTTTCCCGAGTCAAAGCAGCTTCCATATCTGAGAGATACTGCTTTCCTGGTGAATGGGCAGACTGTAGAGAGTTTGAGTTTGGGCCTTCCTTTTTGTGGGGCACGGGGTGAAGATAGCATGAACTGAACAGGGAACTTTCCCAGGACCGATTTCTGGACATTAGATTTTGTTTTTTGTCTAGAGAAAGGCTGGGGACTATTCTCCAACATTTTGTAGGCTGTCAAGAGGAAGGATAAATTTGGGGCTGCTTTTAAATACTGGGTTTCGATTGATTCCTCTTTCTGCGGGCAGATATACGGTCTTCCGGTATGATTTAATGTCTGAGCCCCGGGGACTGGTGAACTCCCACAGGCTGGAGAGGGGACTTTCCAATTCATTTTGAATTCTGTTCTGAAGACAAGCCTCAGCCCCAGTAGGGGACACTCAAGATAGATGATTCTCTTGGAAGCACAGTGAGAGGCCAGAGTCACCACTGGCCTGGCTTCCTGCTGCTTCCGAGTGTGGGAAAGGCCCTCATCATAATACTAACAACAATAATGACGGCAGCTATTGCTGTGTCTGTAAAGGTGCTCGCCGATTCTCTTAGATGTAACCATTTAGAGCAAATTGCTCTAAAAGAGTTAGCGATGTTATCTGGGAGAATTGGACAAGTTCTAACTGGCTCTCCAGTCTGAATTCACACCCTAAAGACCACAGCCTCCCTTATGATCGGCACACCGAAGGAAAGAGGGTGGTAAGCTACAGAGGAAGCCAGGGATAAGCGTTAAGTCGCAAGAAGCATCCGTGTTGCATTCTGGGACTCTGATCTGAGCGCATGTGGCCAGTGGCTTTGCCATATTCTATTAAACGTCACCAAATTGGGGAATTGTTTCTGCTGTGGATGGAGCAGCCTGTGACATAAGTATGAAAAGGGATGGGAGGTGTTTATTCCAGTATTGTTCTATGCTGGGCAAGGGGTGACGGAGACACGTCAGGAGCAGGGCCTTATGTTTGTCACTTAGGTAGGCTTAGGTAGTGTTGTCAGTTCCTCTTACAGACCTGGCACTCAGATCAGGAGGGCACGTGTGGTGGCTTACCATCAACCTAAGGATGCTTTGCTTCCTGACAAAGGTCCAGAAACAATGGTTTGGCCAGTTTTTCTAAATAGTCACTGGCCTCTCAGATTCAAGCTCTAGGTTAGCAGAGTCCTTCTTTATACCCGCTGTGGGCAGCACGGACTGTGATTGGCACAGGCTGGGTCATCCTAAGTGTTAGGGATCAGGAACCTGGGCAAGAGAAGAATTTGCTGTGGTTTTGTATTCTAGGCAAGCGGCCATTAAATTCGGTTTCAGCCTGGAGACTGATGTTCTCTCTACCATCAGATGTGATCTTGGGTCTTGTATTGTAATTGCTCTTTTCTCAGAAGGAGCTGCCTTTCTGTCAGAAGTTATTAGCTGATCTCATGGGGTGCAGTTGGGAAGGCCCAATGGCAAGAGCCAGTCTAGGACAAAAGCCAATCCAGAGGAACTAGATATAAAACTCTAAGGCCTTGGTTCAATCACCCCATTCCCATAGGACAGAAGCCAGGCATTCTTCTGGCTTTGTGTTGTTGCTTTTGTTTGTCTAGATACAGGGGTTTGCCATGCAGCTCTGGATGGCCTGGGACTCATGATGTAGACCAGACTGGCCCTGAATGCATAGAAATATATAAATCAAACATTTACCGATTATATATTATAAGGAAAGCTACTTTAAAATGATTCATTGGTGTATAAATACAACTTTATCATTTATTAAAGAGGAGCAAATTGTACGGTGATGGCACGGGTGTGCTTGTTTGTTTTGCAGAGAGAGCCTAAATCTCGGTAGCATATTTGGTATTGCAGGAGGACATAAAACATCATCACCATTTTAAGACAGAGAGAGAGAGAGAGAGAGGGAGAGAATAAGAGAAAAATCCACCTGCCTCTGCTTTCCACGTGTTGGGATGGAAGGTGTGTACCCACATCCTCAGCTATCTGTCTTTTCAAGCCTGTCTATCTCCCCTCCATTTTTTTTGAGCTGAATTTCTGCTGTGTATAATAATAATAATAATAATAATAATAATAATAATAATAATAATAATAACCTCTCAGCTAAAGCACGTGAGGATCTTTACAACAAAATTAACAGTTTTTAGACAATTGACCATTGAAATAAAGCAGAAAACACGCTTGATGAGATAAGATTCTCAGCACCTCTGTGGCCAGAAACTAGCCCACTACTATCTTCAGGCAGAGCATCCAGAGTTCAAGGGTAAAGTACCTGATTATATAGAGGAGCGGCAGCTGAAGAGGTCAGCACAGACTTGCCGAGACTGAGAAGATTAAATACTCTGACCCTAGTCCCATACAGGGAGGGGTAGGAACTGTGTGAGCTATGTGGTCAGGTAACCACAGAAAATGTAGAATGAGGAGTCTTAGGATTGTTCGGGGAGAAAGGCTGAAAATGTAGGTAACAGTGATGGTAGACAAGGCAGCATCTGCCGGGCAGTGGTGGCGCACGCCTTTAATCCCAGCACTCGGGAGGCAGAGACAGGTGGATCTCTGTGAGTTCGAGACCAGCCTGGTCTACAAGAGCTAGTTCCAGGACAGGCTCCAAAGCCACAGAGAAACCCTGTCTCGAAAAAACAAAAACAAACAAAAAAAAACCACCCCCCCCCAAAAAAAAAAAACCGAAAAGGCAGCATCTTTAGAGATGGCACAGGAAGCAAAGCGAAGGCACAGTCTTCCTGAGTTGCTCTTCTGCTGCTATCCTCCCGCCCTTAGACGATGCTGGTCCAAGTGCTTCATCACACACCAGGAAAAACAGTGCCAACAGACTACTGGTGTGAAGTAACTAGGTCAGACACTCAGGTATGTGACCAATAGGGGGCGTAGCAGGAGACCTGTATGGTCTGAGCCTGTGTGCACGTGCATGTGTGCCTAAGTTGGGGATAGGAGGCGTGGCTTAGAATCGGTAACAGGCTTAGTTTATCCACCAGGCAGCTGTCAGCCAAGGGGCACTTCCCGTTGTGATTGAGAAATGGCAGTGCGCTATCTTTCCCAGAGTGAGTTGATAGTAATTAATTGTCCATTGATCCCTCAGGTCAGCTAGAGGTCAGTGAAGCTACTCTAGTGGCTTGCTAGTTTGCCAAGCAACCAGGAGGAGTAGTTGGAGGCCAGCAGGAACTGTCCTGTGCCCTCAACCCTGACAAAAGTGGTGAGATAATTATGGTAACCCTAATGTCTATTATTACAAATACTATGTAGTGGCTAAATAGGAAAGAAGATGTCAGCACATCACTTGAGACTTGAGGCTGAAGATAAGTAGGTGGAAGAGGAGGAGTGGGGTAGTTTGGATGAGAATGTCACTCCGTAGGCACTGGCATTTGAATGCTTGGTTCCCAGTTGGCAGTGATGCTAAGGGGAGGTGGGGAAGCCTTGTCAGAGGAAGAAACTCACTGGGAGCAGACTTTGAGGGTTCAATACCTGTCTCCTATTACCAGTTCTTTCTCTGTTTTGCGTTTGCAGTTGAAGATGTGATCTCTCATCTTCCTGCCCTGGGTGCCTGCTTCCATTCCCCCAACACCATTATGGACCTCCTCTGAAACCTTAAGTCACACAAACACTTCCTCCTAGAAGATGCCTAGGTCTTTTTTTTTTTTTTTAAAGTCACAGCCAAAGAAAATCTACTGTTACACGGAGGAAAAGAAGACAAAAGAAAAATTACTATCTTAGGTAAATGTACCCCGGGGTACAAAGCTCCTGGAAAGTCCCATAGATCTTGCCTTCTACTTGCCTATTTATCCGCATAGACTACTGCAGTCTAAGGCAGAGAAGGCTTCTGCAATCTGAAGGGCACACTCACAGAGTGAACCAAAAATATCTGTGTTTAGACCCAAATCATCCGCAAACCTTTCTTCCCTGCCTGCCACACCTTTCCACCCTGTGAGTGGTTCCAACACATGACAAGTCACCCACCCATCGTCTGTATTTGTGTCGTCTTCATTCGGTACTAGGACTTCATTCAGTACTTCTTTGTACTTGACAGACACTGTGATCCGCGCTCATGTTACGTGCATGTTCCTTGGAGCCTGTGTCCAGCTCCTAATTTCTCTTCCCTGTTCACGTCTTCCATCTCCAAATAGACTCTGAACCTCTTGAAGATCAGCGTTGTTGGGTATCCTTAACAGCAATCAAATCCAGCCTTTATTGGGTGTTTTTTGGTACACTCCACTCTTGGTAGGTTCACTGCTTTATGTGAGATGAGACTCAGCCCTTCCAGGAAATCTGCCTGTGTGTTGGTGGCTAAGAGGGTAAGATTACCGGCGGAGTATTATGTGAACGCTTTTGTCCACATGTGCTACTTTATAGTTATTCTAGGGCTCAGACCAATCAGAGGCATGACCATGTTAACTTGGGGAAGACAGTGGAATTATGACTGCTTCTTTGGAAATGAACATTCCTTTCTGTGAATCTGTACTTCTCTGTTCAAGAGAACTAGATGTGGTACCTGTTGTGGCTCTCTCTGGCAGTATAGTCTTCTTGTTGAAACACTCTTTCCACAGGTTGACCCCTCCACTGTAGAGTCACCAGTGACCACCAGATCTGAAGGATTCCTTTGGGACACCTTACCCAGGCCTTCTTGTAATAGAATGTTTCAGATTATAATCCCAGACTTTTGTTGCTTTCTTCCCATGCTCTCTACTACCTTTCTTACCTATCCACATGTTCTCCATCTTATCTAGATTCTTAGCTGCTCTTTCTACCAATATTCCCCCTAGGTGGCCTGGTCTCCCTTTCTGTGGATTTCATAGGTAGATAGCCCCTGTTGAATGTTGAATATGGATGGCACACTCAGAAAATAAGAAAGATTGCAAGATCACCTCTCTTTGCCTCCCCAGCCTCATCCTCAGATGTGCTGACCACTAAGTCAACACTGTTATTCCTATTGGCTTAGTCAGGAATATCAGAGTCAACCTTAACCCTCTTCTTTTTGTCATTCCTCAATCTCAGCACTACCAGTTAGCTGTTCATCAACTCCAGAATGAAGTGGTGTGTGTGTGTGTGTGTGTGTGTGTGTGTGTGTGTAAAATGGTATGTATATGAGAGAGACAGAGAGAGAAGAATTTTACCCATGTGCCATGGTGCATCTGTGGAGGTTAAAAGACAGCTTTGGGGGGGGGGAGTGTCTATTCTCACCATCCATCCTTATTTTGAGGCAGGGTCTTTCTCGTTTCTGCTGCTGTGTTGCATATTCCAGGCTAGATTGTCCAGGCACTTCTGGGTGATTCTCTCGTCTTTACCCATCTCTCTGTGAGAGTACTGGGATTTCAGGTGTATGTCAATGCATTTGGCTTCTTATGGGAGTTCCAGGGGTTGAACTCAGGCTTATCTGGGAAGCACTTGTAACTCTCTGAACCGTTTCTCTGAAACTTTTAAAAGTCACTGTCATCCTCTCAGCCTGCTGGACCCCCGACATAGTTCTCTTTTCATCCTCTCCTCTACTGATCATCGGAGTTAAGGCTTCAGTAGTCCCATGGCTTTCCTCATGCCCTCTTCACATGCATACAACACTCCATACTTGGAAAGCTTTACGTAAAAACTCTGCAAGGTAACCCCACCCTCTGTAATCCTAATCCGAGTTTTCCATAACTCTAGAAGGTCAGGAATTTGCTTGGTTTCCATTACCATGAGGGTCATAATTATTGGGTCCCTTTGTCCCTTCTCCTTGCTGCTGTCCTGGATACCTTGTGCTCTCTATATCCCTTCCAAGCCCTCTGTACTTTGAGTTTTAACCCTACTCCCTGGATAGACACCATCACACCCTTCCTGACTTCTACTACTTCATTCCCATATGTCCCCAAAGATATGTTGATACTTGTAGTCCTCAAGTCTTCTGAATCATCTCTTACATGCTGGGCAGTGTATCAAGCTTTATTTTCCATAGTTAATCATCATAATCTAATGAAGGTATCCTTCTCTATTCTCAATATGGCAACTATGGAAATCAAACACATGAGCCTGTGACCCAGCATGGAACCCACATTTAATAGCCCTTTTTACTAAGCTTTAACCATATCATCTTGTCACAGTAAGCTGTCCCTGCCTAGAGATCTGTTGATGCTGGTCAAATGTAACCTTCCACCTGAGTAGGAGTTTGCTTTATTAGTTTTCTCTCTCTTAACCCCAATGCATGCATCACAAGGGCTTAGCGTAGTGTAGAAAGAAGCTAGTTCTACGTCTATCTTTTCCAGAATTTACCTAATGTCTCAAATTGTTGCTTTTATAATTTAAAAGGTGAAAAATATTGTCCTATCTTGTATCAACAAGTCCAAGCAAAACAAGGACTTTCTTAACCCTGTATGTGTGTTTACTTGTAAGTAGTTTAGCAAAACTGAGAGTCTGGAGGCAGAAGGCCCTCTTATAAGACACCCCTCCCTTTTCTAGGTACTGGGCTCTTTTTGAAAATTAGCTTCTGAATATGAACAAGTCAGCTCTTTAAAGTTTAATGCCTCAGCCGTTTTAATTGTTTCTTCCAAAGTACAAAAGAGCAGCTGGGCCACATGAGCACCAATCACTTGCCAACTTCCCTTCTGCAGAAGCAGCTGAGCTCTTTCTGGTATTTTAAAGTCACCCCATCTGAGACCCCAGATTGGCATCCACCTTTGCACTCACATAGAAGAATTTCTGCTTTTAAGAAATGCATCGCTCAAGACATTTTTGATTTGGGTTCTTTTAAGAATAATGTGATAAAGCATAATAAACTTTAAAGTTTTTCTTTTTTCTCTAAGTGCCCCTTCCTCCTTCTCCACTTAAATTGTCCTGAGATTGTGTTGCCAGGTAAAATATAGGACACTTATTATCCTCCTCTGACTTCCATTTCTGTAGCAAAATATTGGAGACTTAAAGGCTGTGGACAGAGCTCAGTCAATAAAGTGCTTGCTTTGTAAGCACAAAAATCCAAGTTTGAATTTTAGAACAAAAGGAAAAACAAAACAGAAACAGAACAAAACAAAGAAACCAGACTTTGTGATCTGTGCTTGTACTTGTGCTGGAAAGCAGTGGAAGATGGGGGCTCCTCGGGACTTACTGGCCATCCCAGTGAGTCCCAGGGTAACCCTGGGAGAAATCCTGCCTCATACAGCAAGATGAGGGATGGAGACATGGCCCTGTAGCTTAAGGGCAATGATTGCTTTTCCAGAGGACCCAAGTTCAAGTCCAAGCACACACATTAGTTAACTCACAACTGCCTGTAACTCCATCTCCACGGAATTCAAGGGATCCAACATCCAACATTCAAGGGGCCGCTGTGGGTACACACTCATGTGCTACACACATACATAAAATGAAAATAAAAATAAATCTAATAAACAAAAAAATTCTAAACAAACAAAGTCAATGCCTGAGGTAGTCCTCTGGCTTCCATATGTAGATATATACATGTGCACATGTGTGTGCACACTTATACACATACACACATAAAGAAAAAAATTAAAACTCTAAGACATGGTGCTTTATAAAGAAAAGGATTTATTCATCTCAATTTTGCTAAAGGTCCAAGAATTGGGGCTGACCTGAAGTGGGTCAGCCCACGCTGAGTCTCCTTGGCTCCATCCCATTGAACAGTCAATAGGATCATGGTGGGACTATGTCCATGAGGATGAGGTCACGTGGGAACACAAGAGGCCAGAGGGTGGAGAGGAAGGATAGGGCTTGTTCTTTTATAACAAACCTTTCTAGGGAACTAATTGGTTTCCCGTGAGTGCCTGGTTAATCCCTTTGAGAGTAACACCCGCAGCAGATGCATTTGGCTGCCTCTTAATGTCCCTACCCCTTCACACTTTGTTACACGGGGACAAGCTTCCAGGACATGATACTTTGGGTGGCACTCAAACCATGAGACTCCGTTAATTTGAATTTCAGATAAACAGCAAATGCTCACCCCATGCAAATTTTAGAATATATTTATATTTTTAAAATTTTTGCTGTTTTAAAGCTCAAATTTGCTGGCTGCTTGTACTTTAACTTGCCAGGTCCGACAGCCTTCGCCTAAGGGCTTTCATTTCTTCCATGTGAATCTGGAAATCAAAAAATGCAAACCTGTATGGGAGATCCCTCTTCTCGAAATCAGTAAGTCGCTGAATAAATGAATGAATCCTGTCATTTGAGACATCTAGACGTGTGACACATGCTCACATGATGACATGTTCACTACTTTCTCAGGAATGGTTCCTTTCTTGTAGTCCAGAATGAGCAGATAGAATTTCTGGAATTCTATAGATTCTCACCCATGCATTTTAAATGTTTATGAAAATGTATGTTTTTCAGGGACTGCACACAGGTGAAAGTGCTGTCTGTGGTCTCTATCCCTGGGGTCATAGCCGAACTTTTGTGAAGCAAAAAGGAAAATGATTTCCTGAGCTGTGATCCCCTCCCCCAAAGATGAGGGAAAAGAATTTCAGAGAAGAACTAAAACAGTGGGGCCAGAGAGGCAGAGGCAGCAGACAGACACATGTTGGCGTGTGTGTGTCCTCATGTGTGTGCGTGCGTGTTCCCTTTTAGACTGCAAGGGGTCCCTTCTTTGGTTCCCTCTTTCCTCCCCAACTCCAGCTTTCAGAGTTGACTGAGTATTGAGGCCCCCAGAGGCACCATTTGGCCGCGGGTTTGAAATCGATTCTTTTTGGGTTACAGGGCAGCAACAGCAAGCCAGAGCTTAGCTGTCATTTGTGAGACTTCTATAGACCCTGACAGCAGTGCCAGCTCCCTGCCTTCTGTCTTTCGTATCGGCTTCTAATCCACATGGGGAATGACATGAGGGGCCCACAGGGAGGGCCTGCACATGGGCTAAAGTTGGCCTGTAGCACAGTTCTAAGACAACACTGGGATGACTGCTTCCCACCCTGGTCCTTCCCTGACTTACTCTTCTGGTTTAAAGATCCGATTTGGGGTCTTCCTTGAAGGAAAATCTTTCTGGCCTGAGACCCAGGAGTGGCACAGTCTTAATCTTAAGAGCCTGTCTGGTAAATCCAACCACAGATTGGGAAATAGGACCTTTCAGGGCAAGTCCATTTCCCTCAAAGCACTTCCAACTTGTTTTGGGAAGTAGCATCAACTGGATAAAGAGTGAACACTGAAGATGAGAATGTTCCGAAATGAGTTCTGAAACCCTGGAGCTGGGGCAGTTCAGGGTCTTTGGAAGAAAATAAATTTGAGGAGTTTGGAAAAAATATGGGAAGCAGAAATAAATGCAAAGATGATGCCTCTGAAAGACAGGCCCATAGGTCAGCCTATGCTGAGAATGTCCATGAGGATGAGGTCACGTGGCAACACAAGAAGCCAGAGGGTGGGGAGGAAGGATCGGGCTTGTTCTTTTATAACAAATCTTTCTGGCAAACTAAGTGGTTTCCCATGAGTGCCTGGTTAATCCCTTTGAGAGTAACACCCGCAGCAGATGCATTTGGTTGCCTCTTACCTACTGTCCCTACCCCTTCACACTTTGTTACACGGGGACAAGTGTCCAGGACATGAAACTTCAGATAGCACTCAAGCCATGAGACTCCGTTAATTTGAATTTCAGGTAAACAGCAAATGCTGAAGGCAGGAAGTGAATGACAGAGCCCTTCTGAGCCTTGGTTCAGGAAATGGGTGCAGTGGTAAGGAGCTGTGCCCGGGACCATTGGAGAGCTTTGAGCGCTGGGAGACCGTGAAAACATGTTTATGCTGGGTTCCTGGTGAGGCTATGCTGTGATTTCTAGACCATGTAGCTAGGACTGACAGGAGGACCAGACACATCTGCTTTTCACTTATTAGAACTGGTGCTTTTTGGTCTCTTATGAAAACTAACAGATGATATCAGCTATCAGCTCATCACTGTTTTGTTATTAGGTAGGATGAGTTGGAGAGAGAAGACAATTCTAGTTTCTTTTTTTCTCTCTAGCCAGTCTCATCATTTCCATGTTTTTCACTCCCACCTCCAATTCAGCCTCCACTAAACCCACCACAAATTAAAAATATCCAGTAGGAAGGGTAATCCTAGTAGTCTTCCCTCTTTTCTTTGTCCCTTCAATGAAAATCCCGCAGGATGGGGGCCCGATCTCGAAGTGTCCTTAGAAAAGTGGACTCAGCGTTTTTGCTAGATCTCGAGGTCTTGGCCTCAGACTCAATGAACTCCAGACAGAAAGAGCAGAATGGAGCTCTGTTGGAATCAGAGCTGTAGACCTGTTATCCTTTGTGAGTAGCTCTGGATATTCCCAGAAGAAGGCTCTTAAGTTTGAAAGACAGAAGTTATCCAGTGGAGCTGTCCCAGACAGGCAAGCGGTGGAGTGAGGTTCAGCTCTAGCCCTTTTGTGGGAGGAGCTTGTGTTGTTGACTGCTGACCATTCATGGGGGAGGCATTTCCTTGTTTCTTGCTACTGCATCTAATTTTTAAAAATTAGTCACGGTTGTGAAATAACCAGCGGGTCAACACACTACTTCAGACTGAACAGATGCTGCTGCATGTCTGAAGTTTACACCCCATTGTGGATGTGCTGGTGATGGGATCTTTAATAGGTGGTAATTAAATAATTGTGGCACCACCATCATAAGGGATTGACATAGGTTTACTTTTGTTGTTGTTGTTGTTGTTTTGTGTGTGTGGGGGTTTGTTTGTTTGCTTGAGACAGGGTTTCTCTGGGTAGCTCTGTCTGCCCTGGAACTCACTCTATGTAGATCAGGTTGGCCTTGAACTCACAGATCCTCCTGCCTCTGTCTCCTGAATGCTGGGATTAAAGGTGTGCGCCACCGGCCTAGCTTGGCATAGTTGTTTCAGGACCCTGGTTAGTTCTTTTATGTTGCTTTATTCCTAAAAGGGCAAACCTGGTCCCTGAATTTCTCTGGCTTCTGAGATCATTCAGTGGCTATCTCCTCTGATTTCTGCCATGAAGCATTTCCTTTTGCAGTGATACAGACAGAAAGCCCTCCCAGTGCCCAGCAGGCTCTACTGCCACGCCTTCCAATCTCCAGTGAGTTAACTAAAATTCTTTTCGTTGTGAAGCTCCTGTCGTTGAGTATTTTGTCAAAAGAGCAGAAAACACTATGGGTGGGAGAGAGACTGCTGAATACCAGATCCTCTCCTCTTGGACAATATGGAGGAGCCATTTTCCTGTCTTTAGTATTTGAAACTTTTAGTCTAAAATGCTATGGCATGTTCCAAAACCACCTGTTGGGATTATAAATGGACAGAGCTATTCTGGCCCCTGATGCAGAATACAGGAAACAATTTTGTGGGAGGTGTAATAGAAGGCAGGTGAACCTCTTTGGCTGGTGCCAGGAATAGTATGGATTATGTCTGGAAGAGGTTATCCCGTGGGGTCTGGGCATAGAAGACAAGGGGCCCAACCTTCTCTGCTCTCAGGCTGTGGCCACAGCCTTCCCCAAGGTGTGATAGGAGGTGGGGGATTGCTTAGCCCTGAAGGGCTGCCAGTAATATTTTTCCACACTTGCAACTAGGAAGAGAGACAGCCCTATGGGGAAGAGTCCAGGTATTTCAACCACACCAGTACAGCACTGGGGAGCACTAGGCAGCTTAGATCTCTTTGGCCTCAGCTCCTTCCAAGACTGTTTTCCCGCTCTTTCCTCTTCTTAATCCATTTGCCACTCTTTGTGTCTAAAGCAGGCCTTCTGGTGGAGCTCCCAGAAGGGTTGCAGTGGGTTAGTCTTAACTGTTTGCTTTAGGAATGAAATGGACTGTTACTGCATGTTTAGGTCTTGGCTAGTGCGCAGACCCTCTTTTTATATCTCTTGCAAGGGAGGCAGATACAGTGTAGACCGAATGGAAATTTGGGAGATTCAGTTCCTACTAGTCAGCACACGCAACTGGCAATCAGAGTGTCTAGACAGCCCCATCGAGTGGATAAGTCCATGGGAAAAGTTAAGTTCACCTGTATCTTATAGTTTATTATGGATTAATATGCAATTTCTTTTTCTGTTTACAAATACTGGAAATAGGTGTGGATTTCATTCTTTGGGCACTTCCCAAGGCTTAAGAAGCTCAGGTGGGGGTGGGGGAAAATTTCCAAATTGACATTAGGCAATTGGGGGCTGGGAAGATGGCTCAGTAGAAAAAACACTTGCTGTGTGAGCATGGCGATGAAAGTTCAGAAGCCTACCACCCACAGGAGAGCTGGACCAATGCCCACCCATAGTCTCCTTACTTGGGATGTGGTTCATCAGACTGGTTCCCAGTACAGCGAGAGATCCTTCCTCTGTAAAAGAATGTGAAAGTAAGGAAAACACATGTATACACATACATGCACGTGTACTCACACACATGTGCACCCCCATATAAACACGGATGCCCCATATATACATACATACATATATATATATATATATATGCAAAAGAAGAAGGAGCAGGAAAATAAATGGTCAGTGTAGGGGGCAGTGGGTTCTGCGGGGCCACCACACAGGGACCCTCTGGGCAACCCGCTCCGATCAGGATCTCTCAGGTGTTTCCTGCTCTTCCCGTGTCTTGACTTGTAGTGCAGTTTATCTTCTCAGAGCACTGATGTGGCTAATTGCTTGTAACAAAACTTGGCCTTAGAAATGTCAGGCCTAATGGTAAGACGGAGAAGGAGGAAGGGGGGAATTAAAACCAACAGGAGGAATCGGCAGAGGCCGCCATGGTGTGCAGGCTCTGGGCTCTGGGGCCAGCCAAGTTTATTAGCTGACGCGGATTTAGAAGGTCACCACCTTGCACAGCGGACACTCCCGCCTAGTGGCCCCCAGGTAGCAGCTGTCATGAGAACACCCTGGAAAGGGCAGAGAAGTGTCAGCCGGCCCCACAGCACTTCCTAGCAGCTCTGAGGCCAGGCCAGGGCCTGCCCTCCACCAAATGCCAAAGTAAAACATTTATTAAGCCAGTTCTTTCAAGTCCACTGGGCCCATCACTGACAGGGGGGCAGCTTGCTTCTGAGGCTCAGCCTTGACTCAGGGAGGCCACAGCCATCCTCTCCACCCCAGCCCCGGTTGTTCTGGATGAAGTGGCACTGTCAGAAAGAGTAGGCTTGACTTTGGGCTTTTACCCAGGAACCCCATTTTCAGTTCCCTTCTAGCTTTGCTCTGGAGTTCTCCCCTACACACACAATCCTCCTGAAGCTGGACACAACTGGTCTGCATTAAAGCATTAATAATAATGCATTTTGGCTCTGGAATATTTATAGTGGTCAGTAGAAAAGACTGGCTAGGGGCATTGCTCCAGGCAGAGTAATTAGGGCTTGCTTCCTCAGTCCAGCCTCTGCCCTGCTCCTCAGTCCTTTTGTTGAGCGAGTGTGTATGTGATGGAAGGGACATAGGGGACACTCTAGGCCTATTCATTCCCATGTAAAAGTCAATCCTTGTTTTCTTTTATTCATGTGACATGTGTGAATGGTTTGCCTGCTTGTATGTATACACATGCATGCCAAGTGTTCATGGCCAAAAGAGAGGGCTACAGAGTCCCTGGAACTAGAGTTATGGACAGCTGTGATCCATCATGTGGATGCTGGGAACTGAACCCGAGTTCTCTGTGAAGGCAGCAGGTACACTTAATTGCTGGACCATCTCTCCAGGCTCCAAAGTCAATTCTTGATGATGTCAGTTCTCCCCCTCTTTGCTAAAGCTCTTAGTGCCCCCAAAGTGATATCTGGGACACACAGCTAAACCCACGGGTCATTTGCTCCAGATCGGGGCAGATAGCAGGGACTTTAATCACTGGGCTGCCTAGGTTGTTCCCCCACCCCCGTCTCCCCGCCCCGAGACCTCAACAAGTCACTTCACTTCTCCCTACCTCAGTCTCCTTGCCTGTAAAAGGCTCAGCACGTCACCCACCTCACTGGGCTACTGTGAGCATTCAGAATGTTTATGTACAAAAACATTAAGAGGGGTCTGAGGAGCTGGTTCAGTCAGTAAAGCTGATGCCTCCGGAGCATGAGGACCTGTGTTTGACGTCCAGAACCTGTGTTAAAGAAGCTTGGGGAGGAGACAGGTCAGCAGTTCAGAATGCCCACTGCTCCATCAGGACCGGAGTTCAGATAGTAACACTCATATCAGATGGTTCACAACTGCCTGTAACTCCAGCTCCAAGGAATCTGATGCCTCCTTCTGGCCTTCATGGCCAGCCCCCATTAAACACACTCAGGCATACAGAGATAGAAAGAGAGGAAGAGAGAGAGAGAGAGAGAGAGAGAGAGAGAGAGAGAGAGAGAGAGAGAGAGAGAGAAGAGTGTAGAGCATGCCTCCTATGGCTTGGGGATGCTCAGGAAACACTTCTGCCATAAGCACTATGTTCTAGTGTAGTGGTGAAAGGGCTAACTTTGTCACCCTGTCATTCCCACACAGTCTAATAATAAGATAACTATTACTCAGTGGTCACATCTCTGTGCTGGGTCACTCTATCAACATCTGCTCATTTAATTCTTCCAGAAATCTCAAGCCATGACCTATTAAACACTGACTTAATGTCATCTACTCAAGGCCACCAAGCTTGTCTTGAGTTTCAGATGTGAGTCCAGAGTTAAGGCAGACTTCTCCTGTGTCTTGGGGATTAGACCTTAGTTCCAGGGTGGTCCTTCTCTGGTCTCCTTCACAGGCTGAGGTTCCAAAAGCTCTCATTACTTCTCATCTTCTTAAGCTACTATTGGGAGTCTGTCAATGCCCAGCATCACACAATGACCTGAAAGCTAAGGGCCACCTTGCTGCTATCTTCAGGACTGACTATTCTTCTAGTCTTCAAATATGCATAAACTTGCCACCTTGGCACCCTCTCTTGAAAGCTATTCAAATCATTTTGTCTTAATTGAAGGGCCATTCTCTCCATAAAGACTTCCTTGACTCTTATCAGATAGTCACAAGGACTTGCCTGTCACTTCCCAGATTGATCTACCCACCTAGCTTCCTATAGTTCCATGTATGCCTATCATATTCTAGTTATATTGTATTACCTTATTTGTTTATGACCATATCCCCCCTTACCGTTCCGGAAGCACTTTGAAGGCAGGAACGATTTAATGTTTGTCTCTAAATCCTGGAACTTATAAAATTGTCGAACACAGTAAGTGACTATGACTAGTCCTTGAGTGGATGTATATATGGATGGATGGATGGATGGATGAATGAATTATGTACCAACCATGCTTTACAGTTTGATTGTTGTGTTTACTGTTGCTATACCTAACCAAGTGTCCAAAGCTTTGCCATGACCCATGTGAAGACACAAGGTCAGGATTCCCTCTCATTTCCAAACTTCAAATCAGTTTTCAGTAAAAATATATAGAACTAGGTTACAAGGTCCAATATCTCTTTGTTTCAGTTCCTCAAATCAATTCAAACCCCATTAATACTTAATTTAATTCACTGGCTCTTTTTTTTCTAGAACATTAACAGATGTGTTATTAAACTGAGGGGTCATCCATAATTGGTCATCTCTCTGTGAATTAAATTTTAAAAAGGAAAAGTAAGACGAAAGAATAATCAGATTTCCTATTTATGCAAGGCAACCAAGTTAAATTATATTTGCTTTCTAAAAATAGATTATTTTCTTAAGAATTAAACATTTGTTTTGATCTTAACCAATCCCAATATATTGTATGTAGAATTAACAGATAAATTCTAGGTAATAGTATTATATATTTAATAGATTTAGAACGTATTGAATGATGTTTGAGTGTTAGACACTGAGCTGCATCTTAGAAGGAAACAGAGATGGATGGAACATTGTCTGTTCTCTTAAAAGGTACTCAGAAACAATATAAAACGGTGGACCTTGAGGGGAGGGCCAAGCAGACCTGTTTATGGAATTTTTGCTTCAAGGTACCAAGTTGAAGCTTTAAGTACTTTGAAGTCTTGGTTTAATAACATGACTGATGTTGGAAAGACTACATTTTATTAATTTTCTACAGTGATAAGCACTTAGAATGGAACTCAATTTCAAACTGACACAGACTGTGATGGGTGTCCTTGTATCTGTGGTCTTCTGAGACTTCGTCTAGCCAAGACTGCTTAATTCTCTAATGGCTCTGTTTTAGACTGCAGGTTCCTAATAAGAGATAACACACCTAGGTGAAATATGCCAACGTCTGGAGATATTTTGATTGTCACGATTGGAGGACATACTATTGGTATCTAATGATCAACAATGTTGCCAAATATCCTATAGTGCGCAGGACAACTCCTATGATAAAGTCTTATCTGGCCTATGGTGTATGTATGTAGTCTGAGTCTGTGAAACCCTAGCCTAGGTCTCCAACTGGGGTTGTACTCCTTGTTGGGATCTGTTGGTGGACTTCAGTGATACTGGGAAATCTCTAGAAAGAATGTTGCAATTTTCAGGTACGCGTGAGACAGATGATAGATTGAGTAGTGTCTCTCCCAGATATGTGTTCGATCAGAATCTTGGATTATTTGGAAGCAGGGTAGGAAGCTATGTGAATATGGAGAAGGGCAGAGGATGAATTGCTGCTTCCCTGAGCCAAGGAATGTAGGGACCCTCCAGATGCTGAAGGAGGCAAGGAACGGTCCTCTCCTAGAGTCTTCGAAGCCAAGACCCTGCCAGCATCTTGATTTTGCAAGAATTTTGAGAGGATCATTTGTGATAATATTTTCCCCTCATTTTAAAACTAATTCTTTAAGAATTTTGTACAGTGGGTTGGGATAATATTTGCTTATTACCCCAACTTTCCCTAGATCCTCCACTCGTTCTTTACCCACTCACCTTTATGTCCTGCCCATCAAGTTGGATTTGTGATATCCATATATTCTTCAATATGTAGCCTTGGATATGTGGAGTGTAGTTGACCTAACAAGGCTACACTCTTACTTTATTTTTTAGCTTTATTTATTATACAATGCATATACACATGTTTTGTCTATATGTACACATGTGCTTCATGGGCATGCCTGGTGCCTGAGGTCAAAAGAAGGTTCAGATCTCCTGGAACTGGAGCTACCCTGGTAGTTGTGAGTCACCACGTGGGTGCTGGGGATGAGATCTGAGAAGATCAACCAGTGCTCTTAGCTGAACCAACTGTCCAGTTCCCTTGGGGCAAGACTGATAAAGGAGTCAGACTCTTGCTCTCTCAGCATACATTAAGGGTTAATAGCTC
>JAQHUG010000091.1:3282213-3305262 GCA_028555095.1 Dicrostonyx torquatus | reverse complement strand
CTCCCTCTCTTCCACAGGATTCACTGAGCTGCACATCAGTTTTGGCTGTGGATCTCTGCATCTGCTCCTTTCAGTTGCTAGATGAAGTCTCTCTGATGACAGTTATGTTCGGCTCCAATCTATGAGTAGAATACAGCAGAATATCATTAGGAATCAGCTGTTGAGTTGACCTGTGATAGCCTTTGCTTGTGACTGTCTTTGCCACTGTACAGATTCTGCCAGAGCAGAATAGAAATTCAAAGACAGAAGATGTAGCCCAAACCTCAATGGAAGGGGCTGCATACCACTTGGGAGTCATACATTAAAATCACAACAGGAAGGATGCTGTCATGGGCCTCTTCTAAGATGAGAATCATTAATGAGAGAGATGATGTCTTGATACTATTTGAAGCTCTTGATCAGTTTGTTATTGAAGATTCATCTTTCTTTCATGTAACCACAAAAATCTACCCCACCCTTTTCTTTGTTTAAGCCAGAATGAATTGAGTTTCTGTCACTCAACAGCAACCAAAAGAGACACTGGAGAAATGCCCTCAACCATCCCTTGGAAAAATGAAAAATAACTCATAATTACGTTGGAATCCACCATACAGATCTGGGGTGTCACATTTTTCATACTGATCCATTTGACTCATTCTCTCTCTCTCTCTCTCCCCTGTGGTGTGTGTGTGTGTGTGTGTGTGTGTGTGTGTGTGTGTGTGTGTGTGTGTGTATGCACTTGTTGTGTGGTGTGTATATGTGTGGAGGTCACAGAGACTGACTTTTGCATGTCTTCCTTAATCACCTCTCCACATTATTTTTTGGAGGAGTCTGAATTACATGCTTTTTGTCTGACTGACTATCTAGTGAACTCCCTGGTTCTGCCTATCTTCATGTCACCAATTACTGAAGTTACAGGCACATACTGCTATGCCCAGGTGTTATGTGGGTGCTGCTGGTCCAAACTCAGGTCTTCATGTATTCCCAGTGACCACTTTCCACACTGATCCATCTCCTTAGCTCGATCACCTTGGTTTGATGGGTATCCCCTTCTCAGCTTACACGCCTGCATGTAGTCCTGGGATGAGTTTCTCACCTTGTGTCCCATGCATTTGCATAACCAAGCAATCTGGGTCTTCTGTCTGGTCCCTCTGGCATGGTGAGGCAGAAATAGCAACATCCTGTAAGGAGGAACTAAACTGGCCGTATGTAACATACTGGCCCTATTCCTCTGTTCCTTCTTAACATGAGGCTGTGTGGTGCTCTCATAGGCAGATCCAGGAGGAAGAAGAGTAATCACAAAGCGTTAGCCACTGCCTGATGTCTTCTAATTCCATGCAAAACACACACTGTTCTGAAGAATGACCTTTAGACTCTGAGTAAGCCAAAGGGAGGGGTCAGCAGTATAACGAAGCTTGTGACCTAATAAGATAATCTCCACAGCCTTCTTTGGAAGCAGGAAGAATTCCACACTAGACCTAAAACTGCCACTGACCTGAACAAACCCCACAAGGATGTGGATTTCAATCACATCTGAAAGAGTCTGGGTTTAGAGTTAACCTTAAGGAACTGAGGTAACACTTCCAGAGGGCTCTCTCTGCACCTACCTCTCACCTATGTGTGAACGAGGGTCAGAGTCCTTAAGGCAAGATCACTGTCCAACTTCCTCATTTTGTTTTCAGAAAACCTAAAGCTATCAAGGCAGAGACGCCCATTTCAGAAGACACAGCTCCCTTCAGAGCAACCATGATGAAAATCTCTACTGTGGCAGTTTTAGAACCGTGACCCTCAAGTTCTTTGATGCTCCTTCAGCTGAGGAAAAAGCCTATCTCCTCTCCTTGAGTCTGTGTTCTATGACTGACTGACTAATAAAACATGACAAAATAGACACCATAGCAACTTCTCACCCCAGAGCTTTAACAGCTCGGCAGCTGCCACTTTCTTCCCTTGGAGCTCATGCTCTAGGAAGGCAGCCACCAAGCTGGAAGGAGTTGGGCCTGCCCCAGGAGAAGGCCCCACTGAGCTTCTAACCCGGCAGCACCAATGTACTATCCATGTGATTCTGCCATATTGGAAGTGAATTCTCGGGTTCACCAGCACCCTAGCCTTAGATGGGGGTACTGGAACATCTTCTCTATAAGATTGGTTTATGTTGCAGCTTAATAAACTGAATAAATGTTTGATTTTGGATGTATGGTGCTTTCAAGTCACTGGTTTGGCATGATTTGACGACAGTAATAAATGACTAGGCCAGTCCCTGTCCAGCACACTCCCTATTACAAAATCAACCAACATATCCTTGGGGGTGGAGATGGGGCTACCAGGAAATCCCAACCTTGGTGATTCTCATACTTGACTTGAGAGGCCTTGAAAATATAAACTACCTGATTGTTTCAGTGATTCCATCGTAGGCTCTAGAACCTGCCCTTTTAAGGCATTGATGAGTAATAATTACTTGTAGTCGTTTGAATGAGAACGGCCCCCATAGGTCCATAAGTTTGACAGCTTGGTCACCAGACAGTGGTGCTATTTGAAAAGATTAGGAGGTGTGGCCTTTTTGGAGGAAGTGTGTCACTGGAGGTGGGCTTTGAGGTTTTCAAAAGCCCAAACTAGGCCCAGTTGATGTGGGATTCTGTGAATATGTTTTTATGTCATTGGTTAATAAAAACTGCTTTGGCCTATGGCAGGGCAGAATAAAGCCAGGCTGGAAGAGATATCTAGAGAAAGTAGGTGGAGTCAGGAGACACCAGGTAGAGCTGCTGAAGAAGGAAGACGTGAGCCTTACCAGTAGGCCACAGCCTTGTGGCGATAGACAGATTAATAGAAAAGGGTTAATTTTAGATGTGAGAGCTAGCTAGAAATATGCCTGAGTCATCAGCCAAGCAGGGCTGTAATTAATATAATTTCTGTGTGATTTTCCTGTGTGGCCAGGAAATGAACGAGCAGTCTCCATTTACAGCCAGTGGCTCTCTCTTCCTGTTGCCTGGGGATCTGGATGCAGAACTCCTTCTCCAGCATCACGTCTGCTTGCATGCCACCATGTTCAATTCCCTGGGAACAATGCACTAAACCTCAGAAACCGTGGCCAGCCCCAGTTAAATGCCTTCTCATATTAGAGCTGCTGTGGTCATAGAGTTTCTTCACAGCAATAGAACTCCAGCTAAGACTCTAAAAAGAAAGCAAGCTCACTGGTCACAAGTGCTTTGGGGAAATCACATCTAGTCTTCACATCTGCTTCTCTACCACTTTTTACCATCCTGTAGCCTAGAAGAGACTGCTAGCAGCGTTCTACAAGGAGGAGCAAAACAATACTCTCATCTCCGTCATATGAACCAAGTTCTGCGTGTCTGGAAGTGAGAGGCAGAAGAACTTCCGTAAGGAATGTTCTCAGCTGGCAGCCAGGGACACTGCCCTGTGTCCTCCCAACTGACCCATTCTCTGCGGGAGCATAACACAGCAGTAGGAGAGTCTTCCTAGGGAGGGGACGGGCCTGGGTTCAAATCTGGTGTAGGAACTTGAGCAAACAGATCCATCTTTTCAAGACTCCACTTTCTCACCAGTGAGGTGATGGTCACCATGCTATGTGAGATGGCTGTGAGGTTTAAGTGACTAATATATTTTTCGAGAACCTCCTACAACTCTGGGCATATGGCATGGGCTCAGTAAATATGGGACTTAAGACTTGTCCAATAAAGATAACAGAGAGGGGCAAAGATGCTTCTCATTACCAGAATGTATGCCTGGAGAGAGGGGAGCGGACGAGTTCTGTGATGACGACACTCTGATGGGAGCTAGGGACAGATCTCAGAGCACATCTTTACAAACTTGGATTCCTGGGTCCCAGTCTCGCTGATTCTGGATCAGGAGATGTGTATAAACTGAAAAATCTGTGCAACATTTCTGAAATCGGGTTCCTAGTTCTTTGCTCCTGAACGTGCTGAGTCCTTCAAACATCAAAATAATCTGCGAGATGCTGTTCTGTTTCAATAGCTCTCCATCACACCTGGAGAAATGTAGCTTCTGTGCACTTGATAAACTAGTGTCACCGAGGTCATCATGGGCCAGACCTGCCTCTAGCTTCCAAAGTAGATGGAGCTCCATTCGGTCAGAAGAAAGCCTCTGAAGTGGGCTCTGATCTCTCCCTAAGTTTCTTATTTGCTTCTTCTGCACCCGACCCAGCTTGTGCCTGCAGAATGAAAGCTGTCACTCACAGAGATTTTAACTAATCAGCCTCTTACTTTTCTTCTTCCCCCCTTTGGGTCAGACTCCCTAGTGTCTGTTATGTTGACAGCTCTCTGGGGAGTCTTCTGTTCTGAGGAGGTGAAAAATTGTACCCACAAAAAGAGTTTCCCCCATCCGATCAATTCTCTCTCACAACTTTATTGATTAACTGAAGAAACATTTTTTTCATTTATTAATTATGAAGCTGTTTCTGTGATTTCTTAATGTTAACTATTGTGATTTTCTTTTAAATACTGAGATAATACTGACTAACTTCCTCAAGCTGCTTACCAGGTTTTGGAGCCCTAACTCAGAGATGTGGCATCCTGACAGAGGACACCCTGAAGTTTCTATAAGCACAGGCAAGGGTCTAGATCTTCATTTGAGTTGGTTAATTGGTGGCTTGGAAGAAAACATGTGGTTTGTCCTCTTTGATATGTGCTAGCATCAAGATAGCATCCCAGTGTGATGCTCAGGTGAGTGGTAGCTAATTCATTAATTGCTGCCAGTTGAAAACCATGTTTGACCCAGGTAAATCTTTCAGTTATTAAAATCAATTTTGGCAACGGCTATGCAAAGGGATTTGGAATACAGACAGGAATCTTGGCTGACTCTTCCCTTCGGCTCCCTGCTCTGCTTCCCCCTCTCCTTGCTGACTCTGGCAGGAACAGGTGTGTGTCAGGAGTTCACTCAGCAGAGCGAGTAAGAGCTCCCTGGGCTGTAGATGCTTTTTCCATGGCCCAGGCTGGTGTCCTTTACTCTTAAGCTACTCAGCAGAGAACATTCTGACTGTGGATATCCCTCCTGGATGGATTCCCACAGCCTCCTGAGGAGGAAGGCTAAGCTGTTCGGGAGTGAGGCAGTCTGTACTAAGAGACCATATTCTTGCTCTCCAACTCCCCAGAAGCATCTCCAGCCCCGCCTCTCACTACACACATTCTAGAAAACATTTATGACAAAGGACCCCAATCCCCGATGAAGGAAAGGATGAATCTAAGTCACTTTGTCCTCAAATATCCAGAGATTGCTTTGAGTCGACCAATCTGTGTGGGCATGTCCATGAACAAAGGCCTTCCAGACTCTCAGGATCGTTTCACTGGATTGAAACATTCTTCTTACAATTCCAGAAGAACTGGGTCATATTCCAAGGAAAACGGGGTGTGGGGGGAATGATCACAACCAAGAAATGGTCACCTAAGCTCTAGTACTACAGACGAAAATGGGTTTGGTCCCGGACTGCCACATTGAAGAGGAGACTATTTTTCATAAGGACAAGGACAGGAGGAACAGATGGGATGAAGGGGACGGATGTGATGAATGGGATCACAGGATGAATGGGATTATGGGATGTGAATGAGGCCAGTGAAAAGGAAGAGAATGAGAGACAAAGGAGGAGCAGAACTGTAGGGGCTCCCAGGAGAGCTCATTGCAAAGTCTGTGGCAGAATGCTGCCCAGGTAAGATTCAAGGGGCTGGGGCCGCAGAAGCCTGGGTTTTCAAACTGTTCAATAAACAATCAGAAGCTTGACACTTGTGCTTGGTGTAGGAAAATAAATGCAGAGAGAGAAGCCCAGCTTTGAGAGGAATAAAAGAGATTTCCAGAGATGAGGCCATAGGGCCAAACTGGGTTCTCCAGAGAAGAATTGGCCTTCCCACAGAAGGGACAAAGCGAGCTTAGGTTATGTGAAAGTCGCTGATGTCTTCAAGAAAACGACACCCTGGACTCTTAATAGGGTTTTAATAAGTTCTGCTTCCTGTGTTAAGGAAGAAGAGATGTGAATAAGAAAATGTCTTGCCAAAAGTCACAAATAAAGACATATAGTGCTTCCCTCAACTGCCAGCCACCCAACTCCTGCCACCAACATGCATAAGTCCCTGGTAAATCTGTAGAACAAGCTACTAAAAGGAGGACTGGAAGGTTTTGGAGATGAATCCAGTAGGTCAGGCATGGTGATGCATGCCTTTAATTCCAGAACTTGGGGAGAAGAGTTGGAGGCCAGTCTGGTCTACACAGCAAGTTCAGGGCATCAAGGGTTACACAGGGAAACCCTGTCTTGGAAATAAAATAAAATAAAACACAACAAAGAAATAGAGAGATAGAGGAGCAAGAGAGAGACTAAAGAATCCAACTGTTCTTAGTGGGTGGCACAGTATTTTTAATAATAAAGCAACTTGGGCTGGTGAAATGGCTCAGTGGTTATGAACACTGAGTGCTCCTCCAGAGGACCCAGGTTCAATTCCCAGCACCCACATGGCAGCTCGCAGCTGTCTATAACTCCAGCTCAACAGAATCTGACATCGTTATACCAATGCGCATGAAATAAAGTTAAATAAAGTTTAAGAAAATAATAATAACGCAACTTAGCATATTATCTTCCTGATAGGGATACAGACTCTAAGCCTGTCTTAATGACAGACCATCTACATCCCAACAAAGCAACTGCAACCTGCTATTCTAATGAGTTGAATTTGTGCATTGCTTTTGGATAAGCATCAATGACCATTCTTTCCCACTGCGAGAATTTAGGCTGCTAAGACAAGAGAAAGTTGGGTTTACAACTCTGTCTCCAACCAGTGTTGTTCAACATTTTTCTGAAGAAATGAATGAAAAAAAAAAACCCAGAAGACACGGTTATCAGATTTCTCAGTATGACTCATGTCTGTTAGAGATAGATAACACAGCAAAAGAACAAATCAATATTCAAAGTTATTCTGTTAGGTTGGTATATGGAAATGAGCCAAGAGTATAACAGGAATAAACATAATGTCTGAGTTTAAGTTAAATAAAATCAATCACAGTGACACGGCTTGTGGGGCTGTGGTTTAGGTTGTAGTTAATATTGAAGAAAGCTGTTGGGAGCTTTGTACGCTTATAAGCCTAAGAAAAGAAACATCAGAATGAGGAAGTTGATTGCAGTATCAGATCTATCTTGCTTCACCCTCCAGTAGCAGATAAAAGTTCCAGCATAAGTAATTAATCTGTATTATGACTCCAGAAACCCCCTTCTGTGTGTGAAGAAGGAGTGGCAGATGCTATCACGTCAATAATCATGGGGTAATACAATCCAGTGCCGAGTGGGGACATGGTGGCTTTTATGCTCGAAATCCCATCAGTCATTGGTTGAAGGCTTCTGTGTGGAGTGAAAGTCCACTGGTATCTGTGAACAAGACAGGCTTTGGATAACACACACAGGTACTCAGAAACTGGAGTCTGGCAGACGTCAGTATGATGAAGCTCAAAGGGATGTGAGTACCAGTAACATCTGACATAGTCTAAGAACTGCAGAATGAATGCACATTCATCCTGCTATTCAGCCATTATCTGCAGGACTCTGACTCCAGATGCTACAGGCAAGAAGAACCTTGAAAATCTTGAGTGTTTCTCATCGTGGGGGAACAGTCAATAAGGATGTTGATGAACACAATTATTTGAAAATGTAATTTAAAGGCTTCTGTTTGAAAATGGAAGACATATGAGTATCTGTCATCTGGGGTGTCTAACAGATTCCTCCAACTGAATAGGTCTGAATGGTAACTCATTCCCCTTCCCCGCTAAAAACTAGAAAAACCTGTGGACAAATACACAAAATACCATATGACCCTGATGTATGTTCCCAGTCTAAGATTCTTTTCCAAACTCTAGAATCTAGAGGGATGGTAGGAAAGAGAATCACAACATGTATAACAACCAAAATCTAAATGCCAAAAATTTTAACATATATATGCTAAACATGTATACACACCTACACATACATACACAGAAATGAGTTTGAACAATAATGACTCTAAGAGAGACATACATGGAACTAATCTACATGGGAAGTAGAAAAAGACAGGATCTCCTGAGTAAACTGGGTGCATGGGGATCATTGGAGAGGGTTGAAGGGGAGGGGGAGGAAGGAAGGAGAGCAGAGGAAAATGTATATTTCAATAAAATCAATTTTAAAAAAAGAAATGAGTTTGAAGTTGTTGGGGGAGTTGTCTTTCTTGTTTGGTTTTTGAGATAGACTCTTAAACCTCTCAGGCAGCCCTCAGACTTGCTAAGTACTTGAAAATGGCCACAATTTCCTGACCCTCCTCTTCCTACCACGGGGAAGTATACTGCTACATCCAGCTAAAGATTTTGAAACCCTATTAATATTAAAACAACTGATTTGGAAAATTCTGAATCTGAATATGCTGGCTAGTTTTATGGTGACTTGACATCAGTTAGAGTCGTTTTGGAAGGAGGAACTTCAATGGAGAAAATGCTCCCATTTTGGCCTGTGGGCAAGCCTGCAGTACATTTTCCTGATTGATGTTAGAGGGCCTAGATCACTGCGAGAAGTCCCACCTCTGGATTGGAGTCCTGGGTACAGTAATAAAGCAGGCTGAACAAGCCATGAGGTGCAAGCCAGTAAGGCAGTATTCCGCTTCAGTTCCTGTCTTTAGGTTCTTGACCTGACTTCCTTTGATGGTGGACTGTGATGTGGAACTGTAAGTTGTAATAAACCCTTTCCTCCCCAAATTGATTTGGATTGTGGTCTTTAATCACAGCGATAGGAATCATAACTAAGACACTGAGACTGTGGGAAGACAAGATTCATTTAAAGTAAACAAAGAAATAAGATATCAGGTTACAACTAAAAGCAATACCCTAGATGAACAACAAATAAAAGTTCAATACTTTCATGAGCATATATTGCTCAGACAGACATTCTTAAATCAGATTGATATATAGATATATTTAACAGTTATTTGTTCATGTATGTATACGCATACAGCAAATTATCACTAGGAATAACACTACTATAGTTTTGTGCTATTAGAAATTCCTCCCAGTTGATAAAAAATAAATTGCACCCTTTACACACTTCTGACACTTCAGCTGGAAAACTCTTGACAAAGAATAATCAATGTGGTTACGTTTTCTCGCCATGGGCAGAGCTCCCCTTACCAGGCATGCTGGTCTGTTGTCTTCCCTGGTTTCAATGTTCAAAGCATTGTGAGACCTTGAAAAACAATAACCAATACCCCTTCACTTCCCAGTATTCTAGTTTCCTCTCATGCCTTCCTTACAGGCTTGCTAAAGCAAACCAAACTCTAGAGAGGAACTTCTAGAATGCAAAATTTGACTTTTATTTGAGCTTGTCTAGGGAGAAGAAAAGCCAAAGATATTTCCAAAGAAGCTGAAGAAAAAAGTACTATTTTCCTTTTCACTCTTATTTTGATTTAGGACAACAAAAATGTTTTCCAGGAACCCTTTCTTCTTAGAAGAGATTGTCCAGCATCTACTGGGGCAGCAGTAAGGACACATCCATGTCAGAATGGAGGCAGAAAGACAACGCAGAGAAGCAAAGCAAGCATCTGCATCCAAGACATCAGGTTACTTGGTTCAGGAAAGACACTCTGGGGTCCTGCACCAGCCTCAAGGAGAGACGCTGCTTTTATTCTTTCGGAAATTTCTGTTTTTTTTTTTCCAAGACTCTTAAAAGTCCACAGAAATCTGGAACTGAAGAGATACGTAGTTTGGATAGCAGATATAGGAAACATTTACCCTAGAATAAGGAGAACTGACAGAGTACAGGACGGATGGACTCTTGGATGTCTAGTACTGGCAAAAACAAAAAGCCAGTAGAACTGCTACTATGTAGATCTAAGACATTGGAGTTGGAGTTTGAAGCGAGGTGAAAAATATTGATTACACAAATATTTTAGAAAAAGTTTCATTTCTAGAAAGTGGGGCAAAAAGGATAAACCAGTTCGCCACTTCTCTTTCTAAGTGATTGCCACTAAAGAGTTCGGCATTTTTAATAGGGTGGTCTGGGTCCTAGGAGACACCGGTGGGTGAGTGACAGTACCTGAGCAAGTCTTTCGAGTTGCAAAGCACGTTCTCAGTGAATGCAATTGTCCTGACCATCATTATGAAAAATGCATTATGAATGAACTTGGATTCTGCAAAGTAGGGAGCTTCGGCATCAAGGTAAGAAGTAGAGATTGCAGCTTTTTTTTTTTATGTGTCCTTTTGGTCATTTCCCTTTTGCCATGAACTGTTCCCTCTTTGCTGGCATTTCCCACCTCCAGTCTACCCTTGATGTAAGAGCTTCCATTCCCAAGTGTCACCATTGGAGCAACAATAGCTCTGAAAGTTGCTTGGGAAGACGAATCCTCCTCTGGGAGGAGAGTTAAACCCTAATAGCTTTGCCACTGACCAACTCAGCAGACTTTTAGGGAATGGAAGATGTGGTAGTTTCTTCACTATCAATGTGACTGGATGTCAAATCACCTAGGAGACACACATCTGTATGTTTGTGGGGGCATTTCCATAGATGGTTAACTTAAGAAGCAAGGTCACCTTATATGTGAACAGCAACGTCCATGGACTGACATCTGGGGTGACTAAAGAGGGACAAAGGAGGAATGAGCCGAGCGTCTGCTGAAATTGAAGCGCCCCAGCCACCCTCTCCAGTCCCCAGGAACTCTACTATGCCTTCCCTGCCACAATAAACTGCAGCCTGAAATCTTGAGCCTTAAATGCCCTCTCCCCCACTTTAAGTGCTAGGTACTTGCTTAAAACAATGAGAAAACTAATAGTACAGAAAACAAGACATATACCCTTAAAAATAAGGATAGAGAGAATAGAAAAAAATATCTGGAATAAAGAACATGATTAAATACAGAAGGAGAACCCGGACAAAAAGCCTCAGGGAAACTCTGAGGAGTCAGCATTTTCAGGGCAAGGAGTGAACTGGAGAAAATGGATAGAATGACTCTAGGGAAAATGTCATGTGATGGCAATGTTCCTTCTGTTTCTAATTTGAATAATTGGAATAATTTGAGGAGTATGTCCACCTCCTATGAACTGTCGGTATTAAGCTTCAATACGGCAGACCACAGAAAGATGAAGTGTTAAGTTTAGGTGAAGTAGGAAAAAAAAAAAGAGGTTGGACAGAGATAACCTCAGAGGCCACTTAGCATTTGAAAAGATGCTCAAGGAGTTTAAATTTAGGCAAAGAATGTCATCCAAAGCAGTCCATCCAGAAAGAAAGGCTTGGCAGGTCTCTGGCATATGGCATCTCAGAGACTGAGATAGGGGCCTGCAGGGAACTCACTGAGGGGAGGGAATGTTGATGTGTTAGACCCACTGAGAAATCCCCTCCCTGGAGCCTCGAGCCATAGGGGCATCCTGGATTCAAGATGTTGGTTGGATCACAGAACAGACACCGGGGGCTCTGTTTCCCAGGGCACCTGGAGTAAGAAACATGACTCAGAGAGAATGGTAGGTTACAGCTGAGAACCATGGTATACTCTTTGACCTACATTTCCATTTCTGTGATTTTTATTTAGCAGATATTCCCAAGCATACTCACTGCTTCATCGTTAGTAACAGTGAAAGGTTGGAAATGGCCTAAAATAGCCTAAAAGTTTATCAAGAGAGACGATTAAGGTAAATCATGACGCACTTACAGAGTGGAGAACTAAAGCACGCAACTTTCCCCACACTGACCCGAAACACTTCAACGTGTGTTTTCCTCAAAGTAGGTAAAGGGCAAAATGGAATGGATGCTTTCTGTAACTATGTCCAGAGTCCCTAGCAAAGGACAGTTGGGTGGCAGAGAGTTAGGGTGAGAAGACAATTTATCAACATATCCCTTTGGAATGTGGCAGGTGTGTAACATATATTAACACGAGTTTGGAGAGAGGACAAGTGATGATGGGACATTCTGCCAAAAAAAAAAAAAACTTAACTCTGGAAGAATATTGTAAGGCATTCAGTCCAGTTGTTGCAAAAGATCAGTGTGAATTGGGCGGTGTCAGAACCAACGAGAACCCTTGTTTAAAGATACAGATTTGCAGGACTCAGGGAGACAAGCACTTGCTTTGCAAGCGTGGTGTCTTGAGTTTGATCCCCAGGTCAATGGTGCCTGCATGGAATCCCAGTCCTGGTTAGGCAGAGGCAGCAAGCATACTGGGGCTTGTTGCCATCTGGTCTAGCTGAACAGGTGAGCCCCAGATTCAGTGAGTGTCTTAGTTAGGATTTTCTGTTGCTGGGAAGAGATACCATGACCAGGGCAACTCTTTTAAAGAAAGCATTTAATTGGGGTGACTCGCTTACAGTTTCCAAAGTTCAGTCCATTATCATCATGATGGAGATCATGCTGGTGTGCAGGCAGACGTGGAGCTGGAGCTGAGAGGGCTACATCTTGCAGGCAACAGGAAGTCGACTGACTCACTGGGCAGTGTTCCCAACATAGGAACCTTCAAAGCCTGCCCTCAGAGTTGAGCATTCCCTCCAACTTCCTTCTGCCATACCTACTCCAACAAAGTCTCACCTCTTAATAGTGTCAATCCGTCTGAGATTATGGGGGCCAATTACATTCAGACTACCACAGGAGAGTCCCTGATTAAAAATATAAGGTGGAGAAAGACTGAGGACCTCTGGCTTCCACACACTTGTGCTCTCATATAAACATATACACACACATATACACACACAAATTTAGACCTGTGGTCTTGTCTCATCCTCATGAATCTGAGAATCTTTTGCTGTTGGGATGTGGGTATGGTGGCAATCCCACTTGCTCATCAGCCTGCCTAGGGACCACCATCATTGATTGAGGGGATTTCCAGAAGAGGTGGCACAAGTGGGGTGTGTCTTTGGATTTAGGAAAGCACCTCTAACAATGCTGTCCATATGTCCATAGCACATGGCAAGGGACACCTGCGCTTGAATTTGGATCTACTTGTTCTTCCCTATGTCCTTGTAGATGTCCTGACACTGTTATCTTTCATGTGCCTCATCTTTTACATAGTTTTTTTTTTTTTTTAAATTTCAGTTTTTAGAGACAGGGCTTCTCTGTGCTGCTTTGGTTGTCCTGTAACTTGCTATATAGTCCAGGCTGGCCTCAAACTCACAGAAATATACCTGCCTCTGCCTCCCTAAATGCATGTGTCACCACGGCCAGGTCATTTACACAAATTCAAAATGCCTTCCCACAGTTTTAAATTTAAACAAGATATTACATTGTTGTAGTCTGAATATGAACTGTCCCCTGAAGAGTAGTGTGTTGAAGGCTTAGACCCTGTCTTAATTACCTTTTCATTGCTGTTACAGTTCCAGAGATATATAGCCCATCATGATAGGGAAGACATGACAGCAGCCAGTGAAGATGAGGCTGGGACAGGAGACTAACCCGTCACATTGCATCCATACTGGGGAAGCAGAAAGTATAGAAAGTAAGTCTACACTATACAGCCTCAAGGCCAGCCCCAGTGACCCATTTCCTGAAGGCTCATTTGTTTCCAAACAACACCAACAACTGGGGACCAACTGTTCAAATACATGGGCCTGTGGGGGACATTTCACATTCAGACCATAACAGTCCCCAGTGCACTGTTCAGAGATAAGATTTGGGCAAGTGATGGACCATCATCGATGGATTACTCCATCAGTGAATCATCTGAAAATATTATTGGGAAGAGGTAGAAACTACCATTGGGAGGTAACTGGTGGCATTGGGGGCATGACGTGGAAGCATGTCTCTTTTTCCAGTTCATCCTCTCCCCTCCTCTGTTCTTCTCTTCCCCCCTCCCTCCTCCTCCGAGTCTCAGTCAATGAGTCTCCCCATTCCTGCCTCCATCTAGCTCCCTGGTTATCACGGAGTAACCATGGTGTCATACCTCAACACTAGTCTATAGTTATGAAGCCAAGAGATGGTGGGCTGAAGCTTATGAAACCACGCTGAGGTAGAGCTTGCTTTCTATAAGTCGTCTTTCTCGGGATTTCATCACTTTGAGGAAAAGCAAAACCATGCACGGAGTGCCCATCTATTATTACTGTCCTCTTCATGGTCATGCAATCACGGCCTCTCAGGGAAATAAAATCTGAGAGCAAAATGATCATTGTAGGAGGAGCCAGAAACTGAGTAGATGTCTTCCTATGCATTTATTGAAGTCTAGCTTCAGACTACCCAAGGAGCTTGAAAGAAATGTGAGTCTAGCCTGGAATCTGTTTCCTGCAAGGGTGATGATCCTGTGCCTGCTCAGCTCACTCAAATCTGTGCGAACATTTAGTGCTCAATCTCCCTCAAAGTACAGCCTTTCAGTGGAATTCCTTGGCCTTTGCACCGAGTCACACTAGTGGGAGAAACAGACTGGTTCTCATCTGGGGTACAGGGGAATTCTGAGGCTTTTGTCCTCCCTGTGAGGCTCCTGACAAGGTTGCTTTCCTAGGGGTGCAGAATGGAAGCTGGAGGTGTTTGTTTGATGTCTTCCCCCTGCCTGTCTAACTCCGCTAATGTTTACAGAAGCACACTCCCAACGCATTCAGCGGGGTTGGACTCCTGAAGAATCATTCCAATTTCTCATTATGCCTGGTAGGCTGGTGAGAGTTTCTGAAGATGGAAAGCTGCATTTGAGGAAGCCTAGAGGCACACCTTAGCCTTTGTCTTAAGCAGGGCTGCATTTTCTCAGAGCCCAAGCTACAGACAAGAATTCCTTCAGATCAAGAATTTGTAGGAAAGACATTGTGCAGGGTGTGGCTCATGCTTGGAGCTATGTTTCAAACCAATACTTATCTCTTTGGACCTGGTGACAAATTCCTATAATTTCATAATTTGAAAGGCTGAGCTGGAGGTTTGTGAATTTAAGGCCAAGCTGAGCTACATTGTAGAGTTTGAGGCCAGTCTGTCTCTAGGAGCTCTCTCTCCCTCTTTCTCCCCCTCTCTCCCACTCTCCCTCTCTCTTTCCCTCCTTCCCTTGAGTGTGTATGTGTGTCTATCTGTCTGTCTGTGTCTCTCTGTGTGTTGTAAAATTCTTATTTCTGTTGTAGCACTGGTTGAAGGAGGTGGACCAATGGCCGAGTAGCTCTATTACCCGATACTATGTCCAAATGTGAATTTCAGATCATATTTTCCCCCATGGCTCCTCAAGTGCATGTAGTAACCATAGAAGCCAGAAGAGGTCATGGGATGACCTGGGACTAGAGTTACAGACACTTCATGTGCCCCAAAGTGTCTGCTGAGAATCAAGGCCAGGTTCTCTAGAAGAGCTGCCAGTGATCTTAACTGCTGAGCCATATTCCTGCTCCAAATGGCATGTTCTTGCAACCTGTTTCTGAAATGAGGACCAGAGAAAAAACAAGAATAAATGCAGGCAGACCGATGAAGCACTCAGCCATGAGAAGCACAGACAGGGGTCTTTCCAAAGAGTGGGGGATTGATGTAAGTAGGGACTGAGCAAGTCCTTGGTGCTTTTGTCCTAACTCCTTTTCAGAAATGAAAAGAAACTGAAGTCTAGAGAGATGGTGGGAGTGGTATGTGGCTAATCAATGCTCAGAATCCAGGTGTTTTGATCTGGCCAGTTTGGGCAACATCAGGAAGAAATAACTTGGCACAGGGGAAAGGGAAGTAGAGCATAAGAAGTTAATGCTGAGTGGGGTGCACTGTCAAATGTGTCCCCAGAAGTTTTAAAAATGTAATTCTAAAAAAACCAAACTACTACATATGTGGGTTGGTTTCTAGTGAGGAATAGCAAACTAGACAAAAGCTAAGCAGTTTGACACAGCAAACAAGTCTCTCCTGGCTCCTGTGGGTCAGGTGAATGTCGTTAGGCTTGAGAGGCCTCACAAGACTACGGCCAAGAACTCCACTGGGGCTGTGGTCCCACCTGAAGTTCATCCAGGGCAAGCCCAAGATACAGTTCTTTGCAGGCTATTGGACTGGGACATCTCAGTCTGATGGCCAGAGGTCCTCTAGTTCCTTGCTGTGGAGATTTCAACATAGAGCAAATAACAACGTGGCGGTGAGTTTTCCTCAAAGCACATGAAAAAGCAAAAGATAGCCATTTTACATCCCCAGTTGGGAGGCATTGTCTGATCAACTCTACTGTACTCTGCTCTCTAGAATCAAGTGACTAAATCCAGCCCACACTCAAGGAACAGGGAAGGCACCAGGGCACGAGTACTAAGAGGTATATAACATTGGAGGCCATTCTTGAGACCTCCAATGAGCAACTCATATTTTCAGTAGAAAATACAGATAGACTGGATGCAATATACAATTTTGCACCAAAGGTCTTAATGACTTCTGTATCATTTATAGAGAGATGTACTTAAAAAGATTTTTTTTTAACTATGTATTTTCTTGGGTTATATGTCCTGGTCTCCCAGAAGTACACCACAAATTGGTATCAATAAATGGTATTCTATACCATGGGTAGAACTGACTATAATCTGAGACAAATAGGTCAAATGCACAGCAGAAGGTCAGCTTGGTGCTAGAGAGAGAAGTGCTCACTGGAGCAAAAAAAGGACTTTACCTCAAGTGCATATAGAATATCTTGGCCTGGCCGAGGAATTCCAGCAAGGCAGGAAACGGTTCACCACTCAACAGTATGTAATCGCGGCAGCTTAGAGACACCTTTATAGGTCACATGTAAAATAGCAGTGCCAGTTGTGCTGAACTCATGGCTCAGTCATCACTAGTCATACAAATATTTTAATCACATCAAGTGTGTAACTCAAAATCTCAGGGTTCAAAAGTGTAACTTGTGGCTCAGTTGGGGGAGAACTCTTTGCCTAGCATGGGGAAGGTCCTGGGTACAAATCCTGATACTAAAAGGAAAGGGGGGAAAGTATGACACAAATACATAAACACTGACTACCATAGAAATGAAGTCTCAAAGTCAATTCACTGGGGTGAAGATAAGAAAAGTCGTAGCAGGCACTGAAGCTTCACCTAAGTTTAGGTGCTGAAAAGAAACCCATAAACTCAGTGGTTCTCAGCCTTGGCTGCATTTTGGAGCCACTCAGGCAGTTTTATTGTCTATGTTCTGCTCCCAGAGGGTCTGGTTTAACACTGGTTTGAGGTGGTGTTTGGGAAGTTCCTCAGGTGATTCTGATATGCAGCTGTGGCTGGGAACCACTGAGCTAACTGCAAAGCATTGGCTTGGTCAGGTGTGCAGGGACTTGAGCGGAGGGAACTAAACTTCACCTTGCTTTCCTGTGTGGGTTCCTAAGTCTGAGGAGTCAAGTGAAAATGCTGCAGGGGAATCTCGGGAGTGGTGTGGGAGGTCCTTCTGTCTATGTGTTCCTTTTATTGGTTAATGAATAACAAACTGCGTTGGCCTGATAGGGCAGAGTAGAGCTAGGTGGGGAAAACTAAACTGAATGCTGGGAGAAAGAAGGCGGAGTCAGGAGAAGCCATGTAGCCCTGCCAGAGACAGATGCTGAAACTTTACCCGGTAAGCTGCATAAACCACAGTCTCATGGGGATATATAGATTAATGGAGATGGGTTAATTTAAGATATGAGTTATCCAGAAATATGCTAGAGTCATTGGCCAAGCAGTGTTTTCAATAATATAGTTTCTGTGTGATTATTTTGGGTCTGAGATGCTGGACAGCAGGGAAACAAACAAGCAGCCTCGTACCACACAGGAGAACAGAAGGACAGACTTCCTCATACCAGTGCCTCCAGGAACGCTTTCTTACATCCTAGTCTTACTCCCTCAATAATTAGACAACAAAGTTAAAGCCATTCCAGGAAGGTAAATGTTCTACCCTATGTTCACATGTGAGTTAGTCTGTTTGCAGTGCGATACAGAATGCCATGGACTGGATAATTTTTAAAAACAAAAATTTGTTTTTCAACATTTCTGAAAGCAGTGAAGTCCATGACCAAGGCTCTGTTGGAAATGGGAATTGTAGTAATGAGGAGGAGCAGGCTGTGGGGGCTGCATTCCTTGGCGCTCGGCTCCCGGCTACGGGCCTGCTTTTGGCCCTGGCTAGCTTATACCCGGAATAGTTACACACAAACTGTGTTCACTTAAATACTGCCTGGCCCATTAGTTTTAACTTCTTATACATATTATTTTAACCCATATCTAGTAATCTGTGTATCACCACGTGGTCATGGCTTACCAGGAAGATTCTAATCAAAGTCCATCTTAGGCTGGAGAAACATGGCGTCTGCCACACTTCCTTTCTTCCCAGCCTTCTGTTTCATCTACTCTTCCCACCTAAGGGCTGCCCTATCCTACAGGCCAAGCAGTCTCTTTATTTAACCAATGAAAGCAACAGAAATACAGAAGGACCCTCCTACACCATGTCTCCTTTTTCTGTGTAAACAAAAAAGAATGGCTTTCATTTTAACATAGTAAAATTACATATAACAAAACAGTTATCAAGTAAGAATTACAGTTACAATATTTATATCTATTTTATCTTTTATCATAACAATGGAAAACTATAACTATCTATCTATTCTTCAATTCCATCAAAGACTTCAGAAGGATATAATATTACCTAAGTAAACAAGAAATAAGCAACTTACAAAACTCTACAAGTGAAAGAGACATTTCGCTGCCTGTACAGTCACCCAAAGTTCCTCCGTACTGTTGGGGTATCCATCTTCAGCCTACAGGCCCATAGTATCCAGCAGACATTTCCACGAAGCAGGAAAATTCAAAGACATTTCAGTCACTTTCTTTTGTGTCCCACAGAATGTCTCGCAGACTCTTTTATGAATCAGGAACCCTGAAGGATCAGGGAATGGCTGTCTAGTGAGGGCTGCTCTCTATCTCCAAGATGGTTCCTCAATGCTGTGTTCTCTAGAAAGGAGAGGCATGGTGTCGTCACAAGATCTGATGAATTCTAACGGTACATTAGAATCACTCTATCCAACATTGTCTTATCATGGTTCATGACTCGGGAAGAAGTAGAGATTTAAAGGTGAACACAGAACTGTTACCTAAGTAGAAGTTGGTAAAGGAGAAAGAGACTCAGAGAGAACACTCTAAAAATCGGGAGTCCCTGAGAAGGTTGTTCCACCTAATAGAATGTAAAAATCAAAAACAGTTAAAGAAATATGGGACCAAAGCAGGTGCCTGTAGTAAAAGGGGTGGCTGTGTCCCTGCCGAGGAGCGGGCCGTGTTCCCCGGCAACTGACTCCCAGCCGCGGGCCTCCTTTTGGCCCAAAATAATTACACACAAACTGGATTCATTTAACACACTGCCTGGCCATTAGTTCTAGCCTTTTCTTGGCTAACTCTCACATCTTATTTCAACCCATTTTTAATAGCCTGTAAGTCACCACGAGGTAGTGGGCTTACCGGGAAGATTCAGCATGTCTGACCCTAGAGGCTTCATGGCGGCTCTCTCTGAGCCAGTCTTCTTCCCAGCATACTATTCTCTTTTCCCCGCCTATCTAAGTCCTGCCCTATCAAATGGTCAAGGCAGCTTCTTTATTAACCAAGGAAAGCAACACAAAATACAGAAGAACCCTCCTACACCAGGTGCCCTTTGACTAAGTAGATTGTGAAACTCAAGGAAACACTGGAAGGTCAAAAAGACAGGAGGAGCAACAAGATTGGAGTGTGTTCAGGGAGCTACACAGAAAAGGGTGAAGTCTGGTGGGAGAGTAGAAGAGAACAAGAGGAAAGAGGCAAAGATTATGTCACAGAGGAACAAAACAGTGGCCATATGGTGCAGGCACAGGGCAGAATGTCCAAACAGTATTTTCATTCGCATCACACAAAATAAGAGTCAGGAAAGCGCTGCTCCCGGTGGACAAACAGGGTGAATGGATAACAAAAGGATTTAAAACGGCAGAGATTTTAATGTCCACTTTTATTTCTGTCTTTACCAAAAGATATTACGTTTTGATATAAGGTCTGTGGGTTTCGCTCTGAAAGCAAGCACAGGCAGACATATTGTCTCCCAGGGAACCAGTGCCCCATAATTCTCATGATTTCTGATCCCCTTTTAGCCCCACCCAAGGCTGCTGCTAGGTATAGTTGGATATTTCTTTGTCTTTCTTTGTGTTTAACTCCCAGGCTTATTTTTCTAGCCCCGGAGTCCCCATTCTACACCACACGATGTGGTTGGGCTACTATGCTGAAAATAGACCAGACCATCCTTTGCAAAAAGCTACCTGAAATTAAACCCACAGGGACTTGTGACGTTCAGTTGAATGGACACAGGGAATTGCCAGCAGTCCCTGTGAAGGAAGCAGCAATTATTGTGAGCATTTGCGGAGAGGGGATGTTACCTCCGAAACGTCACAGTTTGCAGTCATGATGCTGCCCATCTCTTAGGAAGCAGAAAAGATGACCATGTTCCTTATAACCCTACTAGCTTAACCTGGCTTCTGGAGAAGGCACGAGAGCAAATCATCAAGCAATCAATGTGTAGTCAGCCAGAGTGGGCAAGGCCTATGTAGCTGCAAGAAGTAAATCAAGTTGGGCCAATTTAATTTCCTTCTATGATAGAGTGACAGGCTATGTAGATAACATACAAGCAATAGATGTAATCGACCCGAGACCTCACAAGGCATTTGCTCCTGCCCCACGTGACAGCTCAGTGACAAGCCCACTTGCTATAGTTCAGGACAGGGGTCATCAACCCAGGAGTTCTTACACAAGATGGTGGGGGGGAATCTGGTTCCTGTCACACATTCCTCCCATCTGCTCTTTACTGTGAGAAGATGATGCTCAGAGTCACACAGTTCTATTTGGCAAACATTTGGTTTGTGCCTCTTGGTTATATGCACCGCTGGCCCTTAATACATACACACTGAATAAATGCTGTAATTACCAGTGTTAGGGGATCTGACACAGGGGAGTCTAACCTTAGCCCAGCAAAGTCTCAATATGTGTGTGGGGTGTGTGGTGTGGTGTGTGTAGATCAGTGGTCAACCTCAAATGTCTTGTTCAAGTGTTACCCACCTTGGTTATTGAGGCAGGGTCCTTCACTGTCCCAGAGAGCATCAGTTTGGCTGAACCACAAGCCCTAGAGAGTCACCTGTCTCTGCCTCCTCAGTGCTGAGATGACAAGCACACTTCAGCACACTAGCATCTTTAGATGTGTTCAGAGGACGGAACTCAGGTCTTCGTGACAACAGAACTATCTCCCCAGTCCCCACAACTTGTTTTTGTATTCTTAGTAAACAGAGGAAAAGCAGGTGCAACATGAGAACCAGAATTTGCTTCTCAGTGCTTATGGAGCCCTGGAGGCTAGCACCTTGAATATCAGGGTTCTAATCGTGCAAACTTGAATAAGTCACAGGAAACAGACCGGAGTCACCACGACCATGAAACGAGGTTCAAGACTGACACTGACCTATTCGGGTGTAGTGGGTCTGTGTTGAGATGTAGGCCACACTAGACCCCCAGGTGGCAGAAGACACCAGGAATCGATGACCACCGTAAAGTAACTGCCATCCCTCCCTGAAGCACAGACTCTATAGACTTTGCACTTGTCAGGGTGGGGATGATGAGAAGATGAAAATGAGGGGGTGACTCAGTGGGTGAGCAAATGTAGGCAGCTCCACTAGAGAGAAGGTGTCAGTTGTGACAGCTGCCATCGGAGAGCATAGGTGACATGCCCTTGATAAATAGGCCACAGGCCATCACATTCCATTGTTTCTCTGAGAAGGGGAAACAAAAAACAAAAACAAAAACAAAACAAAAACAAACAAACAAAAAAACAGGTGCAAGATTTTATTACTAAAGTTTGTCTTTCCCACCCAAACACATGCCTACATTTTAATATCAAGAAAATGCTTAAAGAAATGTCAAAACACCATAAAGCGGCCAGAGAGATGGATGAGTCAGTAAAATACTTGCTGTGCAAGCACACATGAAGACCTGAATTTATTCTCAACACTAGGCAGGCAGGGCTTGGTGACTCCCAGCCCTAGGGAGTCAGAGACACCTCTGGGCCTTGCTGGCCAGTCAGCCTAGCTGAATCAGTGAGAAGGAGGGACAGAGAGCAATCAAAGAAGACACTCATCAACTTTTGGCTCCTGTGTGAGTGTGTGTGTGTGTGTGTGTGTGTGTGTGAGACACACACACATACACACACAGAGCAGGTAAAGGAGAGGAGAGAGAGAGAATCATCAAAAAGAAAAACAGACCTTTGAATTCATGAACACATGGCACAGTATGTGCCTGGCCTTCCTCTGTCACAACAGGAATGTTTCTGGGATAATCCTCTGAATGGGTTTGTGTAAGCACTGAGTCTCAGGTCTATACCTCCCGATGTTTGCACTAGAAGCCCCTATCTGAAGATGCTGGGGCTGCCTAGTGAGAAAAGTTTAGGAATTGAAGAAATGAATCCCACACACTCCTTTCTCTCTTCCCATCTAAGTTTTTCCTAAATTGCAATAGTTACTTTTCTCATTGCTGTAACAGCATGTGTGACAAAAGCCATTTAAGGAAGGAAGGGTGTGTTTGGCTCACAGTTTGAGGTCACGATGAGGTCACAGTCACGATGAAGTCACAGAAGTCTTGAGGCAACTGGTGACATTGTCTCTGGGAACAGGAAGAGAGAAATATGCGTGATAGTGCTCACTTCCCTCTGTCCTTAGATTCAGTCCTGAATTCCAGCTCATGAAACAGTGCCAACCACAGTTAGTGGGGTTCCCACCTCAGCTAAGCCAGGCTAAATGCTCCCCCATAGACATGCTCTTAGGAAATTCTTGATGACATCAGTATTAAGCATTGCAAGTATTTATCAAGTCATCACCCCACTGTACGCTCATTGTTTAGATTTGTTCACCTATTTTCTGAGAAACATGTAAGGCAGGAAGATCCCTGTTAGGAATAAGATGAACCTCTCTGCCAATGCAAATAATTCCAATCAGACCAAATTAGACCAAATAAAGGATGCCCATGTTTAATGCAGTGCTCTTGGGTGGCCCAGGAAAGCATGGCAAGAAAGAGAGAGCAGGGGAGACCACACAAACCCGGAGATCATGTGTTCCTTTTTTGGGTGGCAGCCTAAATGGCCTGTGGGAGTGGTCCTGACCCTCCCTGGGGAGGGGTCAGAGCTTGGTGGGCTTTTCCAGAGGTGGAGTCTGGGAAACTCCCAG
>JAQHUG010000091.1:3210456-3280949 GCA_028555095.1 Dicrostonyx torquatus | reverse complement strand
TTGGGATTAAAGGCATGTGCTACCACACCTTGAAGTCACAGAGGTCAGTCTACCTCCGGTTCCCAAAAAATTCTCCCGCACCAGGAACGGGCTTCAAAAGATGATGCCAGGTATTACATTTGATGACTTAAGGTACTGCTAGCTCATTACTTTATTTGTTAAGCTTCCTGTTAAAATACAGAGAGGTGTGCCTCTTTAACACGCTTCATAGTCCAGGACTAGCAGGTTTCAGGTATATCCTAAAAACCTAGAGTTCTCAATTCCCTTTAATTGTCTTTTAAAATGTTCGTACCTTTTTAACCTAAAGCCTTTTGCTATGACACCAAGATGTAAATCGGTTCCAGTTCTCTTATAGATACCTAGAGGTTCCGGGAAAAAAGTTCTACTGCGTTATCCCCCCCACACCCCCCAAAAAATCTGGTCTGGTAAAGACTAACAGCCTCCAGAGCCTGTTTTAACCTCACCAAGTTTCAAGCATATTTTACAGGTCACTCCTGCTGTCTGGGCCAAGACAAAGCACTCTCCAGACAACACCAACACCTGCACCAGCTCCTGGGACTTCACCATTGGTACCAGCTCTCATGGATGAAGGACACCTACCAACTAAAATCTGGTTGTATCTGCTATTGTGTCCCAATTATACACCCAAGCCTCACCTGTACAACCAGGGCACTTCCCATTCTTTCTGACAGTTAATGACTTCCCATGGCTAGCCCCATTCATAGGGCCAATAATAACAATATTTCTTTCTCCTAGCCACCTGCCTTCTCATCTCCCTCAAAAATCAGCTGCCTCAGGACCAGGATGACAGTAAAACAGATGCTCTTCCAGACACACCTCTCGCTGAGTGTGAGCCCAACTCCCAACTCTCCCTTCCCCCACATCTCCCCATCCCCTCAGGAAGTAGCCAGACTTGAGCCAATGCCCCTTTATCCAAAGAAAGTCTAAAATGTTGGTCATAAGCATCACCTCAGCTCCCTGTCACCCCTTATACAAAGAGTCTCAAATGTAATACCCGGCATCCATCTTCGGAAGCCCCCTTCCCCCTGGGAGTTGCCTTGGTTCAGACTCCACCTCCAGGAAAGCTCACCACGCTGACCCCTCCCCACGGAGAGTCAGGACCACTCCCACAGGCTATTTAGGCTGCCACTTGGAAAAGGAATAGTGGTCTTCTTTGGGTTTTGTGTGGTCTCCCCTGCTCTCTCTTTCTTGCCATGCTTTCTTGGCCACCCAGGAGCACTTCATTAAATCTTTTATTCGGTTTAATTTGGTCTGATTGAAATGATTTGTGTCGGCGGAGAGGCTCGTCTTATTTCTAGCAATTCCTTCTTGTTCTCTTTTTCATTTCCAGTGCTTCTTACAGGGTCTGGCTGAGAGTAGATGCTCTGAACTCTAGTAGACACTCTGTGGACTTCTACGGTGAGACCTAGCAGCACCGTTCCCAGTGGGAAGATGCAGAGCACACAGGACACACAGAAACACGGGAGAGCAGGCAGGAAAGAGATTCACTTTTATTACAGGGAACCCACAAGTCAGAAACTGAATGGGGTGAAGATTGCAGAGCATAGACCCTCTGTGGGGTCCACATGGCCACACTGGGGCCACCACTCTCTCGCTTTTCATGAGACAAGTAGCATTGTCAGGCTGTCTGGCAGCAGATAATGTCTCTCTCTTCCCAGCTTTGGAATCACGAATATCTATTTTTATTCTTTTTCTCTCTCCATCTCTCAAGACTGGTACCTCCTCTGGAGTTGGTGAGTAGCAGTAGTAAATGGATCTACAAGCCCTAAGGAAAGCCTTCTACTTCCTGCTCCCAAGTTTCTAGAGAGAGATGGTTTGAAAGCTATGGCCTGTGTGATCTACAAGGTATAGAAGCTGTGGTGATTATTTCCCATTTGTTTTTGGACCCTTTGAAGCTTCTCCGCTCCACAGGAGCTAGGCAAAACCATCTTTTCCCTCTGGAACTAGCACACCACTGGCTTCTCTGATTTGAGCCTGTGATCTGTGACTCCAGCCCAAAGCAATAAGCCTTCATTGAAGCCCTTTCCCTTACCAAGGTCTAGATTGAGCCTTACATCCGTATTGTAGCCTTTGTACACAGACTCCCTCTCTGGTACGGCCAAAGCCACATCACGAGGAATTTGTTTTTTCTTGTATGTTTATTCCTATCTCCATTTAGGTCTTATGTTTTGTTTTGCTTTTAAAGACAGGGTTTCTTTGTGTAGCCCTGGAACCTACTCTTTAGATTAGGCTGGCCTTGAACTCACAGAGATCCACTTGCCTCTGCCTCCCAAGTGCTGAGATTAAAGGCACATGCCACTATCGCCTGGGTTCCATGTAAATCTTGACATTTTCCCACTTTCTTCCCACATGTCACGTGTTGTGTTGGGACTCCTGGGAACAGGGCCCTCAAGAGAAAGTCCCTCCCTCTTGATTCCTTGATAGGAATTTAAGGAATAAAATGTCAGTGCAACTAACTCATCTTTTAATCAAAGCTGTCAGACTTCCGTACTACTTTTCATCATTATCAAAGTAACCCTTGTTTCAGAAGTTTTGGAACACACAGAAGATAATGTTTGAAAGTCATGCACATTCTAGGGTATTTCCTGCCAGTACAAATAGGCACACATTTTCAAGGAAATTGGAAACATATCATCTAGTTCTCTGTGCTTCTTTCCTTTTGATATTTTACGGGGACATTTCATGTCATTAAATATCTTTCCAAAGTATAATTTTTCATAGCTGCAAAACATGGCACCATATGGACCCGCTTTGGTGTTCTGCCCTGTGTTGGGCATTCCAGACATTCCCATTCTCAATTTTAAAGTTACCCACTTAGTACAATTGTTTGTATGGGGCATGCATTCTTTCATGTGGAGGTCAGAGGACAGTTTGGGGGAGCTGGTTCACTCTTCCCACTTTCCCATGGGTTCCAGGCTCCCGTGGCAAACATCTTTACCCTCTGAGGCATCTTCCCAGCCCCAGGGATTCTCAGAGTCTCGTTTAACTTTCTCTGCCCTACTTCCTGCAGTCACCTTCAAGCCTATGATCCACTATTTAGTTCCATGATATGTTTATTTGAAAAGCTCTCAAGCCCTGCCCCATCTTGTCCAGACCCTCCACCAAGCATCTCATCTCTCTGTGTGTTGCTCTTAGCCCGAAGTAAAGAAGCCAATGCTTAGGACCCCTGTGAAGTTCCTTGGCCCTAGACCCTTTACTCAGTTACCTACTGCTATACCCAGGTCAGTGTCCCAAGGACTAGCAATCAAGGGCTGATCTAGTGCTTGGTTTCATTGGTTTTTTGTTTTGTTTTGTTTTGTTTTACAAAGTTAGGTCTGATTAATTCCTTGCTTCTGAGTCTCCTTCCCTGTGGTCATTATTCTTTTTCTTTCTATTCTAACCCTTGAGCCTTGTCTTCTATGCTGCTTCTCTACCAGAACAGCCATGTCACATTGCGTGTGTGTGTGTGATAATGAGGGCCGATCAGTAATACAACCCTACATACATACTATGGACAGCCCAAACTCAGCGTGTAGGCTCCTGTCTGAAGGAAGTAGACATAAAGCCTTCGAGACTCCTCTTCTACTTTAGGTGGACCTACCCTGGGTCTCAAGACTCCTACGTTAGGTGGACCTACCCTGGGCCTCAAGCAGCTTTGTTTTTACTAATAAAAGACAAGCTCTCTGCATTCAAGGACACTCAGGTGACTGAGAAAAAACAGCTAATTTTATCTAGAAAAAAGGCCAAGGTATCATTTCTAAGAGAAGACCGGGGCTTGTGAAACTACTTGAATTCACTTTCTGGCTATAAGATCTCGGCGTTCAGGTGGGTTGTTTCCCATTTCGTATCTCAGTTGGCTATCTTGGAAACCAGACCTGAAGATTAATAGGTAATGAATCTAATGTGTGTAGAAAGTACCTGGCCCGTGGCAAAAACGGTCAGTGGAGAGTGACAATGCTTCCAAATGTCCAGACCTTTCTCTCAGAGAAACAAGGACATCTGAAAGAACCCATGTCTCCTTTTCCTTTTCTCCTACCTGCAGAATAGAGGAAGACCCTATTCTGACCCTATATTTGAAGTTATGCTTCAAATAGAGCAAGGAAGGCAGAGTTTAGAAGGTTCCGTTCCAGGCCCAAACTGTTTGTGTTTGAAAGGGTGTGACTGTGTGTCTTGTGAGAGACCCGTAGACAGAAACTGTGCTGGGCTCATCTCCACGTCTTCGCTGCACACAACAGGTGCTCAATTCAATGCCACAAATGCAATAAGCTAAGGTTGGAATCAGAAGACAAAAGTGGTACCTGAGAAGTTGAGGATGAACTCACCAACACTGAAAATTCTTCACCTATCTGGGAAATTTGCCAGTACTGAGGGAGCTACAGTTGTCTGAGCTGAGGACAAAGACAAAGGTGTTTGCTTTTCTTTATCAACTCTTGATTAGAAAGGACATGTGGTGGGGGAGAGTGGACATGATCTGAAAATGTTGAAAAATGGGCACTGCTGGCTTTTATTAAATAAGTGCAGGGTCCAAGGGATACCCTAGGACTTATCTGGCAGGCAAAGGTACATCCGCTATGCCGGAAGCATTAGCACATTTTTTTTTAATAGGGAAAAGATGGTTCTTCTTGTAATGGGTGTAGAGCTGGCGCTCAGGCAGATGCTGATGGCAGGGAGGTCTTCCTGGGACTCCTTGCTTTAGTGTATCTTCCTCCTTGGGGTGATCCTATCATCATAGTCTACTGGTGGCTTCATGCTGAGGTCGTGTCATGAAGCTTCAGGTAGACACCTAGCTGTACCCCAGGCTGTTTTCTAACCCTGGTAGCTATTTTATGGTGGTTCAGAGAGATAGTCGCCAAATGTCTTGCTGCTGGTAAGTGGTAGAGAGCTCAAACTGAGGTCTGCTGGGGTATTTGTTCCGTTGCATTAGGTGTGATCACACTTACAAGGGGCAAAAATAATCATTCCAAGAGCTTATTTCAGCTTTTTGCCCCCAGGGTATATCTGATCTAAGGGACTTTGGGGTGCTACACAAAGGGTTTCATTTTTAGTAAGTCTCTCATATGACCATGATGTAGATGATTTGGGGTGTTGAGGAGTGTGGTCTTAGGGTGCTGACATAACTGGAGTGAAGGATGACAGCAAATCTGGCGCTCTCTCTCTCTCTCTCTCTTTCTCTCTCTCTCTCTCTCTCTCTCTCTCTCTCTCTCTCTCTCTCTCTCCACACCACACACACACACACACACACACATTTAGCTTCAGATGCTAAGAGCTCAAAAAAGGCTATTCTACCAATCTTGGTTCTTGTTGGAGGAAGTGGGATGAGAAAAACAACCTTAGCTGAATTTCCTTTACATAGGGATAAATTATTAATGTTGCCTAATGTGCAAGGGACAGGGTAAGAATAACCTGGAAGGAATGCCTGGAGAATATGGACTCAATGACCTCCTGAGCAAGCACCCATCCCAGACACCCCCGAGAGGAGCAGCCATCCTCTGGAGTTGTGAGTGTCAGCTGCTTCCCTCTTCCAGACAAAGGAAGGAGTTCTTTCCTAATTCTAATCCTGTTTACTGGCACCCGCTGAAGCCTTTAATGAACATGTTGGAATCTCAGTATTCTCTTGGAAATACTAATAGAGCATCTGGTGATGAGAAAGATAACTAGAATTTTCTTTAAAACTTGGAGGAGGCACAGTAGCACAGACACTGATAGAAACAATTAATAAATGAGACCTCCTGAAACTGAAAAGCTTCTATAAAGTAAAGAACATGGTCAACAAGACAAAACAACAGCCTACAGAATGGGAAAAGATCTTCACCAACTCCACATCAGACAGAGGTCTGATCTCAAAAATATACAAAGAGCTCAAGAAATCGGTCTTCAAAAGAACAAATAATCCAGTAAAAAAAAAATGGAGTACAGACCTAAAGAGAAAACTCTCAACAGAGGAATCTAAAATGGCTGAAAGACATTTAAGGAAATGTTCAACATCCTTAGTCATCAGAGAAATGCAAATCAAAACAACTCTGAGATTCCATCTTACACCTGAAAGAATGGCCAAGATCAAAAGCACTGATGACAACTTTTTCAGAAAATTAGGAAACAACCTTCCTCAAGACCCAATAATACCACTTTTGGGTATATATCCAAAGGATGCTCAATCGTGCCACAAGGACATGTGCTCAACTATGTTCATAGCAGCATTGTTTGTCATAGCCAGAACCTGGAAACAACCTAAATGCCCCTCAACCAAAAAATGGATAAGGAAAATGTGGTACATTTACACAATGGAGTACTACACAGCAGAAAAAAATGACATCTTGAAATTTGCAGGCAAATGGATGGGGCTAGAAAACATCATTTTGAGTGAGGTAACCCAGACCCAGAAAGACAATTATCACATGTACTCACTCATAGGTGGTTTTTAGACATAAAGCAAAGAAAGCCAGCCTATAAATCACGATCCCAGCGAACCTAGACAACATTGAGGACCCTAAGAGAGACATACATAGTTCTAATCTACATGGGAAGTAGAAAAAGACAAGATTTCCTGAGTATATTGGGAGCATGGGGACCTTTGGAGAGGGTTGAAGGGGAGGGGAAAGAAAGGAAGGGGTGCAGAGAAAAATGTAGAGCACAATAAAAATCAATAAAAAAAAAGAAAAGAAAAACTTGGGGGAGGCAAAGAAAAACCTGGTTCTGAAGCTCCACTTCCTTGTTAGAGGAGGCTCTGGCCTAGTCTCACTTGGGGAGGGGCTGACTGTACTCTTCTGTTTCAGTGTTTCTGTCCCTGGGCTGTATGTTCAAGGATACATGCAGACATACCAAAGGAAATGTAAAATCTGCAAATACATTGTTTTCTATTCCAATAAATTATTTTAGATCAGCTGCAAGTCAACCCAAGTGTGCATTTTTTTTTTACATTCTCCCATGTGAATTCTTTGTATAGCTAAGATGGAGAAACACTCCTATGCATTAATAAATCTTGCCTCTGCTCTTTCGAGGCACCGTTTCTGAATAGTTGATACATATGCTCCAGGGACAAGGTATCCCTCTTTTACCGTAGCTTTCTCAATATCTAGAATGATGTCCTGAAAGAATATATTCCCTTATAAAAGACTCATTGGATTGATGGTGTGCCTTAACGTGGGGATATCCTCGTTACTCATCATGCCTAATCCTGGGTGTTCAGACACCTGCACTTTTACATGTAAATATACAAGTTAAAATAGTAATGTAGGAATTCGGCAGCAACTTGAAAGACTTAGCTGCAAGAATTTCTCAAATCTATACTTACGAGGAGGAAGAAGAGTTCCAGGATGTTTTACCTGAAAGCTTCGTCTTGAGCATCTATCTGAAGAATATTTGGCAGTGAGAGGAATAAAGCAAGGAAAGAGAGAGCGTCTGAAGATGACTCCCCAAACAGACAGAGCCCCACACTCCATGACTTCACTTCTCTTCCAAGTACACCAGCGCTTAAGGGTTCTCCTCTCTCACTGCTGCCGAGACTCTTGTTACAAATAGAATGACACTGCAAGTTAGGAAACCAGTTGAAACTACTGAACATTCATTATTATTTATTATTATTATTCAGTGATATTTTATTTTAAAATTGAAAAGAGAGAAAAGTATGGGGCTGTAAGCACTGCTGTGTGAGAGGGCAAACTAGGGAACTGAAGGAGAAGCCGGGCGGTGGTGGCACATGCCTTTAATCCCAGCACACGGGAGGCAGAGACAGGCAGTTTTCTGTGAGTTCGAGGCCAGCCTGGTGGTCTACAGAACTAGGACTAATTCTAGGACAGCTAGGGCTGTTACACAGAGAAACCCTGTCTCAAAAAAATATTAATTAAAACAACAGAGATAGATGGAGAGCCCTGGACATGTTTGCCAGATGGACTCATTCTAGACAGAAGGAAGGTAAACCATGGACATGCATGTGTTTCAGGATCAGGTACTGATGTGGGATTCCACTTTGCATGCTATGAATATGTTTTATTACTATTTGTTAATAAAGAAGCTGCTTTGGCCTATGACAGGACAGAATATAGCCAGTCAGGAAATCTAAGGAGAACTATAGAGAAAAGAAGGCAGAGTCAGAGAGATGCCATGTAGCTGACGAAGGAGAAAGATGCCAAACCCTTACCAGTAAGCCACAGTCCTGTGGCGATACATAGATGAATAGAAATGAGTTAATTTAAGATGTAAGAGCTAACTAGAAATATGCCTGAGCCATCATCCAAGCAGTGTTGTAAATAATATAGTTTCTGGGTGATTATTCAGGTCTGGATGGCTGGGAAATGAAACACAGTCTCTGTCTACAAGTTACTTCGGAGTTTTGCGAACTCAGAACACAGAGATGCACTAACATTTAGTCCCCCAGGCAAAGCACCATGTGCTGTAGTACTTCGTGGTACTGTTGACTCTAAAATAAAACATTTTGTTTCCACCATTTATTAATTTTAGTAATTGAATCTACTTCTTGATTGTCTGGTCAGAGAGGTAATTGATTATGTTGATTCAATATTTGTCTATACTTAATCCATCTAGAATTTCAAAATTTAATTATAACATTTTAGATAATAAAGAGCTGAAAGAGAGTAGGGGACTGCCCTATGTACAGTTTTGAGAATAGGAGTTTATTCATCTGATGTTGAATTTATTTATTTTTTAATGAATCTTTTTAGATGAAAAACCCGTAAAGAGTTTACTTTAGCAGGATTTGACTGAATTTTACTCAAATGCATTTTCCATGAAAATGTTTAAATAATTGTCTAGGAGCTAATGTTTTAAGTATTTTTGTGAAACAATGAACTGATTTTAGCAATAATGAACACTTTATAAAGCCTCACTGTATCAACCATTAATTAGCTTCATTAGTGCCTAAAGTTAATTTATTTTTGTACTCAAGATTTTATTTAACTAATAAATTTTAATCCCTCTGGCTCTTGGTCTCTGTTAACTGTGGTAACTAACAGAACTTTAAGGCCTTCCTTATATATATAATATCTTTTACTTTGGTGCCAAGACCATAAGACTCGGGATTTACCTTTAGAATGAGCTCTATTTCTTTAAAATTTATTTTCTTTTTCTTTTTTTTTTAAAGACACATCTTTTTTTCATTTTACATACTAATCCCAGCTCCCTCCCATTCTCTCCTCCCATTTCCCCTCCCCATCCCCCAACCATTCCTCAGAGAGGGGAAGGCACATTGCTTTATACATAGATTATTTTTGTTATTTTTAAAGAATTTCATGTGTGCATACAAAATATTTTGATCATATTCTTTACCTCCACTCCTCCTGAATCCACCCTGTACCTCCCATCCCTTCCCAACTTTGTGTCCTTGTTTTTCTTTCATGACCTGCTGATTGCAATTTGTGCTGCCCATGTATTTACGGACACTGGGCCAGCCATTGGAGTGTGGTTGGCTTACCAGGAGCCATGCTTTTAAAGAAAACTGATTCTCCTTCCCTCAGAAGTCATCAGCTCTCACTAGATACTCAGCCAGCAGTGGAAACTTGTACAATAAAGTTTATTAAATATCTTCAACATATAATAAAATGTGCCAACGAATATGTTTTGGTATAGTTTCAACAAATTTATATACTCATGCCATTACAGTCAAAGTAGAGGACATGCCTATAAAGTTTCTCTCTGCCTTTTCCAGTCACTTACTACTTCCAGATAGTCAGTAACCCCCAATCCACTTCCTGTCCCTGTCAATTACATCTCTCTTTCCTGGAGTTTACTAAGTATAGTCATGTACTCTTTAGTGTTGAACTTTTTACATTCAACGCAATACTTCAAACTGAAATTCGTCCATTAGCATGCATTCGTGGCTTACCCCCTTTTAATGTTCTAAATGCATCATTGCACCAGTGCGCTCGTGTTTCTATACAGTCATCTGCTGGTGGACATTTGGGATGGTTCCATTCTGAGGTTATTGTAAATAACATTGTTGTGAATTTTCATGTACAAACATATATGGTTTATGAACATGTATTTTCATTTATCTTGAGTAGATACCTAAGAATAGAATTATGCATGTGGTTTCATGGTGAGTATATACTTATCTTTATAACAATTGTTAAACTGTTTTCTAAAGTGACCATTCCATCTTGCTTATCCACTATTAAGACAGACGTGCTCCATTTGTTGTTCATCATTGCCAGAGTTTGGCAATTGTCAACATTTTACATGTTGGTCACCTGGGTTATGTTTTATCATGGTTTATGTCTGTGAAGAAAGAGCTGGAAGGGCCTGTGAAACATTCAGCACAACTCCTGTGTTATGCTGCTTGGCTCCAAGATGGGCCTTATGGATTACAGTGTCACAGTGCTCTTTGAAGCCCAAGCACACTGTTAGATTTCTGTAGAAATCCAAGAATCGCTAGACGCCAAGGTCAGGTGAGCCTGATGAATTTGTTCTTAGTGGTAAATCTTTAGGTCCCTTTGTCATTTAATTCCACAGTCTAACACCAGCTGGTGCCTCCTGGGCTCTCCTGGGCCTGCCAACACATTTGATGATGAAAGGTTATCAGGATGCTTCTCTTTCCACTCATGCTGACTCTTTCATTCGGTGATATGTTTTAATGAGGAAGGTGAGGAAAGAAAATGAGTGCCAGATGTACCAGATGTACCCATTGGTCTGAACAATTTTCTTAGTCAATGGTCTAATGCTGTGAAGAGATACCATGACCCTGACAATTCTGATAAAGGAAAACATTCAACTGGGACTTGCTTACCATTTCTGAGATTCGGTTTCTTATCAGCATGGTGGGAAGCATGGCAGCACACAGGATGACGTGGTGCTAGAGGAGATGGGAATTCTACGTCTGAATCCACAGGCGGCAGGAGAAAGTAACACCAGGCCTGGCTTGTGCTTCTAAAGCCTCAAAGCCTACCTCCAGTGACACACTTCCTCCAAGAAGGCCATACCTGTTCCATCAAGGCCACATCCCCTAGTCATTCTAAGCATTGCCATTCCCTGATGACCAAGCATTCAGAAATATGAACCTATGGGGTTATGTTTATTCAAACCACTCCAACAATAATTACATTCCACAGTGAAATTAGAGAAATGCTATGCCCATCATGCATTAACAAGAGCTGGCAGAAGCAAGCTGTTTCCCTTAAAGCTCAAAACTCTCGCAGAAAAGGAAGCCAACAACACTAGAAGAGAAGCAATGTTTGCCGTATCCCCTCTAATTGACAACCAAACAAGATGAACTGAAGTTCAGTCAGGACTTTGAGCATGTAGACCTGCCTTGTAGTAGATTTTTCCCCATGCTAAATTCTATAACTCTACAACAATGAAGTCTGTACTAGCTACTTTCTCTTTGTGCTGAGTAAATGCTTAATAATGAGCATCTTAAGAGATGAGAGGTCTATTTTGGATAGTAGTTTGAGCACAATGCATCATGGTTGAGGAAGAACGGTGGTTGCAGCAGCTTGTAGCTGTGGCAATGTGTGGAGCTGCTTGCTCATATTTTGGTAGATCAGGAAAGAGAGAGCTTAGAACAGGGCTGGGCTGTAACCCATAAGGCCTGCCCCCAGAATCACCTTCCCTCTAGTAATATTCTACTTCCTAAAGGTCCCCTAACTTCCCCTCAAACAGTTCTATGAGTCACTGACCAAGTAAGTGTTAAAAGTGTGTGAGCCTATGGGGGTCACTGAACAATCAAGCCATCACGCAATCCACCCCATCTCCTTAGCCTTGGGGTGTGGGGAGCAGATGAAGTCCTGAGTGAATGTGTGTTGTTGATATGAACATGACTATGTCAAGAACTCCAGTGCCTCGGACCCATGGGGATGGCAAAGCCTTCTTCAGGTTAGGATCAGTGAAATAGAAAAGCCTGCTCTAGTCTATGTGCAGATGGTAGCAAATTGTGCAGAAAATGTCAACAGCCGCTGGGCAGTGGTGGTGCACACCTTTAATCCCAGCACTCTCTGCCTTGGAAGGCAGAGGCAGGTGGATTTTGAGGAGTTTGAGGCCAGCCTGGTCTACAGAGTGAGTACCTGGACAGGCTCCAAAGCTACACACAGAAACCCTGTCTTGAAAACAAAAACAAAAAGAAAAAAAGAAAAAAGAAAATGTCTGCAGCTTCTTCCTCTGGGATGTATACAACCTAAGACAGTTCCCCTTCAGATACTTTCCAGCAAGATAGCTACACCTACCTCCTTGTTCAGCTCTATACAATAACCCTGCCTTCTCATTAAGTTGTATGCAATAACCCTGTCTCCTTGGTGCAGCTGTATGAAATAAATATACTGAGTTTCCAGGCTACTGCTGATGCATCTCCATAAGACTCCAAAGCAATCTAATCCAAACTTTTCTGTGTATGCGTGTGCATGTGTATGTGCGTGTGCGCGTGCGTGTGCGTGTGCGTGTGCGTGTGCGTGTGTGTGTGTGTGTGTGTGTGTGTGTGTAGTGTCTTCATTCTCAGTTGTCCCAATTAGGCCAACCCCTAAGTCATACAGGTGGAGGCACTGGGAGAATGTGAACCGGCAAATGTTGGTGAGTCACTTACCCAGCACTTCAGTCTCATGGTTCAATTCTCCTCGGCTAGGGTGTATTTTCTACAACTAAAGACATGGGCCTGCCAGCTGCCTCTGGCTTCCTGGTGTTCTGTTTTATGTGTGATTTTCATTTTCAAGGTCATAATATAGCTACTAAAGTTTTACTTATATCAACATTTCAAGTAAAAAAAAACACAGAGGAAACAGTTATAAAAGGTTTTCAACAATCCCCAGGGACTTTAGAAATATTTTTTATTGCTCATTCTGTCTTAAGGGTAGACTGAGGGCTAGAATTTTGCCACAGTGCTTATAAAGGGGAAATCCTAGTAACCTCAGTTTCCGCAGTTCTTGATTTTAGTTTCATACTTCAGTAGATATAATGCCTGGAACACTGACTGGTCCATTCTACTGAAGGATCTCAAAATAGTTTGTCTTTTGATAAAATTAATAAAATAAAAAGTGAAGGTCTGGAGAGTAATAGTATCTGAATCTTTAGTTTTGAAGGATGATCACCAGGAGGGCAGTAGTCACTCCCAGGGAGAGCTGGTGCACCCATGTTTGGGTCTAGATGCTCCACCACGAAGATGCAGTCTTTCAATCAAAAGCCTGGTGTTTCCTCTGCACTCCACAAAGGGTGAGGCCACATCAGCCTTATGAATGGGGAACAGAGACTCCTAAGGGGCTGGAGAGATGACTCAGAGGCTAAGAGCACTTGTTGCTCTTTCAGAAGACTTGAGTTCAGTTCTCAGCACCCACATGATGGTTTACAAATGTCCATAACTCCGTTTTCAGGGAATCCAATGCCCTCTTCTGAGTTCTTGACATATACACACATGTGGTACACTGTGTACATGCATGTAAAACACTCAGACACAAAAATAAAGAAATCTAAAACATTTTCAAGTGGTCCCTGGGTGCTGCCCATCACCTTCTACACAGCAATCTGCCTTGATGCTGTGTAGTGTCTTCCTGAGAACCTCCCTGAGATTCCAGACATCCCAGAGGGGGTTGTATGGACAGAATATGCCCTAAGACTTGACTCTCCCTAACGTGCTCTTCTGAGGTGTGTATTTTTAAAGCATAAAGAAGACACTTTAAAGGATCCATCTAGAGTCACATTTTCAGGGTTTAAAAATGTATGACTTTTGCATTAGGATTCTCCAAAGAACCGAACTCAGCTACATATGTAGTATAATGGCCTGGATCAGGTGATTTGGAGGCCGAAAAGTCACAAAATAAACACTGCAAAGACTTGAGAATGAATAAAACCCATGGCTGAAAGATCTATCAGGCAGAAGCCAAGAGAAGACCCATGTGCTTGTGTGACCACTAAAGCATAGAGTGTGTTCTCTCTGCCTTTACCTTTCCATCTATTGTGGCCTTCGAAGATTGAGTGATGTCCACCCTGTTTTAATCTTATCTACTGGGTCAAATGTTTTTGATCTTTGAAGGTACCCAAAGACACACCCAGAATAATATATAACTAAATATCTGGACGTCAGTCATGTTGTCGTGTAAAATTAACCTTTACAGCCTTGGCCCAAAGTCGCTTCATCTCTCTGTGCCCGTTTCCTCATTTGTAGAGTGAGAATGACATCATCAATTTAGAAATACGTAACATAAGTGCTCCAGCATCGTGCAAGGGGCAGGAGTAGGACAGGAACGAAGCAGCTCTAGAAAAGGTCCAAGCTGACTCATCCCTATGTAGCTTTTGCTCCATTCTGGTCTCCATTGCTCTTCTATTCCTACTCTCTCTTTTATAGTGGCTCTGATACCGATACTTGAAATTCGAGCCTGCATCTGATTCTTCCAAGAGACATTGCCTTCTATTCTATTATTTGGCAGCCTCTCCTCATTAGAAATCTGATTGCTTCCCTCAGAGTCTTTGATGAAGGCTAAGACAGAAAGCAGATGAGGTGGATCAAGAGGACAGTGTTGTCGGCGGCTATGGCTGCTATGCTGTGGGGGACTGAGTGACTTCCTCCCAAGCCATCTAATTACCATTGATACAAGCAAGAACCCAACAGCATTTCCCTGTGGTTTCTCAGCTGCCATATTCATTCTAATGACCAGGGGTCTCCATGGAGATAGTTCTGGGGTAATATTGGAAACTAAGGTTACATCTATGATGTAGGCCAGAGATACATGAGGGTGATGGAAATATTTGATGTAAAAGAATTCTCCCCTTTACACACATATCTAAAAACTATTAATTTTAGGCAGCAGCAAGGAAGAAATACATGAAAGGAAATTGATTTCTATTTAAATGGTATGTTTTCATCACCTTTCTTTGGAGTCCAAGCATTCATCTTTGAGTACCTGTGCTAATTGATTTCAAATGCAATTCAACACCGTAGCTGTAGAACAATAAATCTTGGGCCTAAAGGCTAAAGGGAAGGAACTTGAACAGGCAGGGGATATAACACTTGGCTCTTAAAAGATGCACCTATGTCATCCTGGGGTGACTCCGGGAATGGTATCCTGATGGGAGGTGACAATAGTCCAGTCAGTAGGAGATTCTTAGTTGTTTCTGTAGTGGAAAATCCCTTAGGCTTGAAATCCTCCAAGTGATGTAGGGATTATAGAATTTTGAGCCGCAGCTTGGTTTTAGATGGGCACTGTCAAGGCAAGCTTTGGGCATCTCAGAAGGAGGAAACTGTAGCACCTGTTGCCTTCTTTCCCAGTAACACTCACTTTCTCTCTCTCTCTCTCTCTCTCTCTCTCTCTCTCTCTCTCTCTCTCTCTCTCTCTCTCTCTCACACACACACACACACACACACACACACACACAGACCTCACAGACCTACAGTCTCATCTTGGTAAGTCTCTTTCCTACTGTCTTCTTTGTCTAAACTTGATGCCCATTGTTCTTCAGGTATTGTAACTTTGAAAGGCCCTTTAAAATGGCTGATCTGGTTTCTGTAAGACATGGATGGGCCATATGGTAGACTCAAATTTAGTACTCTGAAGTTATAATTACAATATGAAAATCTAGTCTGTGATCAACACAGAGGGGAAGTGGACCTTTTGGATTTTGTGCTGATGGTTCCGTATGGGTCAATGTCTCAGGATCTTGCTATTTCTCATCTCTAGAGAAGTGAGGGCCGGAGGATGTAGCACAAGAGCTGGGTTAATCCAGCTCTAGAAGGCGCAAAAGACTAGACAGGCACAAAAGGTCACAATGAATATTCTTACTCAGGGGTCCCATAAAGGCTGCAATGTTCCTTTCCAGAGAAAGAACAGAGCCTGTAAAAGAGAGAGCCACAAATCCATCAGAGTGCTCCATGCTAAGAAGCTGACCAATCATGAAAAAGTAATGTGCCTATACTGAAAATAATTTATCAGAGTGGGGCCCAATGTCTGAAAGCTGCTCCAGCAGGTGGCTTAGTTTGGAAGAAGAGGACAGATGACGTGGCCCATGTGCAGAGCTCAGAAGATCGTGCATTGCAATCCTTCACTCTCCTGGAGGCTGACTCATGGTGGTGAGCTGGTATAACTGACAGTCATGTTTTGTGCCAGATGTGACATTCTCCACAACAGTATGGAATCTAAGTAATGCCTTGACGTTTCCCAAGCTACACTTCAGCAGGCCAGAGCCACCTACAAGGGTTCTCCTTTAAATTATTGACAGCCAGAGTTTCTTTCTGATCATGAAAAGTTCTTGTGCAAGATCTATAGAAGCAACATCTATAGAAGATCAAAACACAGAGTGACTTCAGTCAGTTTGAAGGCAGAAACCATTAATCTAAATTTACAAAGTCTTTATGAATCAGACTAAGATAGACTGAACTACTAATGGTCTTGGTGGTTTATATTTGTATATACACATTGCTGTGTTCTTTCTGACAAGTATTGCACATATAAATATAAGATAATTTCTGTTTTGTTCAACATGTAATGAGCCATCCTGGAGCCTACATCTCTCCCTGCTATTATCTCATTCATTCATCCATCCATCCATCCATTCATCCCTGGTCTTTTTCTCTCAAGGAGTTTACCATCTTCTGGGGGAGAGCAAACAATGAACAGACAAGTGTGTCTCCCTGTGTCATGGTGCTAGAATAAGGAAGACTTAAAGCATGAAATCCTGGCTACTGGCGAGTCTGAAGCAAGCTTCCCCATCTGTTCTTAGATTGCTTTCCCACCTCTCACCTGCCAGCCACCTCTGTGGCTATTGAGCTTTGAGATGCTGCGGTATAAAATGGCACATTGTGGCGTGTCATTTGGTGGAAGGCTGACAGAGAGGAAAGAAGACCCTTCTAGTTCGTGCTGAGAGTTACTCTTCTCACACCCACTTCCCATTACAGCTAACTCCTGAATTCCCCTTAGAGCTGGGAGGCTGTGGCAGCAAAGACAGCACGTGGAGGGAGGAGGGTGAATAAGATTTCCACTAGACCCATGGGTCTCTCCTCCCAAAGCACTGTAGAGCCAGGAAACTGTGGGAGCTGAAGAAGCCACAGTGAGGAACTGTGGAATGCAGTGGGGGACATCGCCGTGCATATGTCTGCTGCTGCAGGAACTGTACCACCCTGAAAACTATCCCTTAGTGAAAGCTCCTCACTTTGTAGCCCTGATACAGAGAAAATGGGCTGCGGGAAATAACCTGAAGAGGAAAAATACAGGCATTAACAAACGGGGCTTGTTGGGTGATGAGGTCTGTTTCTGCTGAAGCTCTCCCTGCTAAGGGACCAAGGAGGCCAAAGGTCAGGCTCTCCCTGACCAAAGGGCCAAAGGGAACATGACTCATCTTACTGACCAGGCCAGTCGGGAATCCTTGCCAGCCTTTTCTCGGCACTGGCCTTTCTCTCTCATGTTTCCTGCCCAGCAAGCACTTGAGTCTTTCCCTTCAGGGTCTGTACTGGGAAGGATTGTTGAACATTTTTCATCACAATGCATAGCCTATCACTATTTGTTCCCATGGGCAGCCCTCTCCCTTGCTAGGTGGCCTTCTACAATACATTATACATGACAGGGAGTTGGGGGGAGAGGAGTTGGTTCCTTAGATTCCTGACCAAAAAAGCAACCCAAAAATCCATATCAAGTGTCACAGTGCTGTGACCGGTCAACGCTGACCCTCACAGGCTGCAGGGAATGTCCACTGCTCTCTTTAGTACCCCCTGGTCAATCTGGGTGTTTCCTCATCTCCTTACTTCCTGCTTTTATGAATGCCCTGCCCTCTTCTCATGATGCCCGCTACAGCTGGATGCTGACCTTGGACATCTCAGTGACCTCCAACACAACTACGGGGAAATGGCAGTTTTCCACCAGTGTAAGCCCTGTGGTGCAAGGGGAAGCTGAACCTAGGAAGGAGGGTGGGCTTCTAGACATGACAGGACATTTGAGAAGGCCTGATGGTGTTAGACATTGCTGCAGTTGAAGCATACTGTCCCCCCCATACGTACACCTTGTCAGCAGGCCATCTTCTCTATTTTTGTGTCCCCCAGCACTTAACATGTACTACGTGGTAAAAAGAATTTATCATATGCATGCATAAATGAATACATGAGTGCATTAATAAGTGCACAGAAGACAGAGTCTGCAACTTCAAAGTGCTTACAATCTTTTGCAAGGCAAGATTATCCTACATCAAACAATTAAAGAACAGCACAAGATGGAACCTAATTAATTTCTAAATGATCGAGTGCAGGCTATAAGTGCCAGAGTTTCAGAGACAGGAAAGATCAATGTGGACTGGAGGAGTTAATGACGGCTTAAATATAATTCCCTGACATTATAGTACCATGGAAACAGCAGTGCTGGTCTTAAAACTGAGGCGATGAAAGCCAATACATGGCGCCTATTTACCCAGTGTTGCACGGTAGACCACCATGATATGGGGAATTGAATTAATAACATTGGCCTTAGGGGTTAGTGATGTTCAAGTGGCCTTATTCTTACACAGTGATGGGCTCTTATCTAATTAATTCTCACTGGATTCTTTTTCTAAGAACTTTCCATTGCTGTAAAATTCACCTAATGTCAAGCTAGCCATTTTAAGGCATGCAGTTCGGTGCCATGAATGAGATGCCCACGGCTGTACATCTGCCACATCTTTCTCCAAATCGTCATCGCCTTGGAGAGAAAAGCCATCCTTTTTAACCTAGTCGTGCAGAGGTATAGGCTGAAGAGAGCTCTGAGAGTGGGGCTTGGAGTTTGCATCTCAAACTCCTCCCATATCCCCCACTCCTTCTACGATCTATGAGCGCTTCTTCTGTGATTCTATATGGATATATACATATGCATATGCACATATGCACCTATACATGCACCCTGCTGAGTCCACGCAGTGTTGCTCCTGTGTGTGTTTAGGTCTGAGTGTTCAGGATTGGATAAACAATCAACGGCCTATCCCCGGAGAGGACTGATTTTCTGTATCTCAGTCCCCATTAATAGTCTGTAGCTCTTCATCTAGGTGAGGGGCCTTGGGAGATTTTCTCTGTCCAGATTGGCATGCTGACTGGTGGTGTCATCGGTGTTCGGGGCTTGTTTAGGCGACCTTATTTTTGTGATTTCATGGGTGCATGATGTGGGAGTGTTCTCCTGTATTTTGTATTACTCTTATTGGTTGAATAAAGAGCTGCCTGGCTTATAAGATAGGTCAGCCCTTAGGTGGGCGGAGTAGACAGAACGGAAGTTCTGGGAGGAGAAGAAGGAAAGTGAGCCAGTCGCCATGAGGCCCCGCCGTATGTGGAAGTACCGTAGATCCATCCGGTAAGTCATCCACCTCGTGGTGACATACAGATTTTTATAATGGGTTAGTTTATGAGGTGAGGGCTAGCCGGGAAAGGGCTAGTGATAATAAGCCAGGAAGAGTTTAAATGAATACCGTCCTCACGTGCTTATTTTTGGGTGCAGGCAACCAGTAGCTGAGCGGGCCAGCAGCTGGGGGCTTGGGAACCAGGCGGCTGGGGAACACAACAAGCACCTCTCCCCCATAATTTACAACGGGTGCAGCTCCCTGTCCTGTATAGAAGACACTACCTTGAGGCAGACATCCTGGTTCTCACGCTCTTGTAATCTTTCTGTACCCCTTCCTTGATATCCCCTGAGTTTTACATGAAGCGGTTCTGTGTAAAAGTATCCGCCATGGTGGGCAGGGTGAGCCTACTCCAACTCTTTACTTCCTGCTTCTCCTATCAACTTTGAACATCTCACAGAAAGAACAGATTCCCATTTCGCTGAAGGGTTTCAGGCTTGAGACCCAATAGCCCAAGCCAATGCCCAGAACCTCGAAACTAATGGAGTGAAACTGGGGTAGCCGTGTGCGAAGATGCTGGGTTCATGAAAATTCTGCTAAAATCCATATGCTGCTGTCTGTGCAGTGGTGGTTAATTCTCTGTGCCCACTTGACTGGGTTAGAGGATACCTACTCAGCTGGGGAAGCCATCTGTAAACGGGTGTTTCCACAGGCAGTCGGCTTGTGAATCGGCCAACTCAGTGAAGCTTTGCTGTCTTCTCTGAGGGTGGGTGCAATGCCTTGAATACCGAATAAAACAAAGAGGCGGAAAAGGGGAAATGTTCTTACCTCTTTAGCTAGACTTTCCCCTTCTCCTGCCCTTTTACCTGAGGCATCCGGTTCTCATTAACGAGACCATATCATCAGGATCCCAGATCCTAAGGCCTTTTAAACTTGAGTAAATTACACAGCTGTCTTTCTTCCTTTCTCTCCTGTTAAGAGTTGGAAATTGAACTTTGGACTACACTCATGCTAAGTAAACACTCTACAACTGATGTGTATTCTCGGCCCCAGCCATCTTTATTATTCTCCAATTTGCCAATGGTAAATTGTGAACTTTGTCGTCGCTCAAAAGAATATATGTATATTCACATATATATGAAATTCTGGACCTATAAGCTACAGGGTTGTTGCTTGGATACCCAAATTTACGAGAGTAAGCATAGAAGTGCAAAACAGAATAAACACAGGTAGGTCACGGGACACTTTCTGGTATCAGACTGGCTGGTTTGTCCATTTAATAAATAGGTTATTTAGCCTAGCTTGGCCTTTTGGGTGTGTGACAGTCAGCTTAGGGAAGATAGTGCTGCAGTAACAAACAGCTGAGCTAATTTTCAAGACTGTAAAAGTGCTGAGCTAAAACTCAGTAACGCTATCAGATAAACAAAACTTTCATTTCTTGTTCCAGCTTCTCATTCTGGCACCTAGGTTAAGGAACAGGTCCTTATCTGAGCCGTGCTGACCCTGAACAGAGTTAAAAGATAAACATAAAATCTTCAATGACGCAGAGTTTCCAACAGGAAGTGGATTACATCACTTTATTTTATTTATTGTACTAAACAAATTATACAGTCAAGATAATCAGGCATCAATAGGGTGGGGTAGAACATTGAATATATATATATATATATATATATATATATATATATATACACACACACACACATATAGCCTACTACAAACTTACCCCAATTACTCATCTGTAAAATAGAAATAACAAAAGCCCTTGTTTCTTCCATTTAGAATAAGATACAATCAGCTCCTACTTAATCAAGTGCTTGACACATAAGAGAGATAATAGCTGCTGTCATGCTCTTATACATAATATATACACTGTACATATTATACATATGTATATTATGTATATGTGTTGGTACATTTTCAGTGTGAAAGTAACAATAATAGAAAAACAGAAAATACACATAGGCAGAGATATTTTAAAAATCCCTTTAATTAGACTGTTCAACAATAATTACCATTGTTTTTGAAGTTTATCTTTAAAGACGTTGTGGATTGCCTCACATTGCACACATTCATGCAGAAAAATGTTACAAAATGGAATAATGTTGTGTAAGTTGTGTCCTAGTCTGTTTCAGTGAACATTATATTCAGAAAATCTCCATGAACATCTCTGAGTCTTGGGAGGATGGCGATGGAATACACAGGTTCCACTTGTTGCTGAGCACTCTGCTGACACACATTCTATGGACTGTGGCCAGTCATGTGTTTGTGTGTTAACCCCCATCCACTGCACAAGGAAACTTCTGTAATGACATCTGAGAGGTGAAGGAATCAATAGGTATGGAGGCACCAGCTTAGAGGGTAGCTTGAGACTATGCCTAGTTCATCCCCATGGTCCATCAGCTCTCCAGCCATAGGGCAGCTTGAGATTGTGCCCAGTTCATCCCTACGGTCTACCAGCTCTCCAGCCATGGGTTCTTGGCAAGATTTACAGACCACAGGCATATATTTCCTCCTGTGGCGTAACCATAAAATCTTATCAGAAATCTGTTGGTTCCCTCCATGATATTCTTGATACTACTGTACATGTGGGCACATTTTGCCACACCAGTCATTATGGTAGCTCACAGAGTTCACAGTTCATATTATCTACCTATTTTCTTTACCTGTATTACAAGATATGATATCTCAGGATGATTTAAATTGTATGTCTTTTTGAAGACCTTTTATTTTTTTTGACAGCCTCACATGAATACATAATGCATTTTGATAACCTCACACTCTGATGTCAACTCTCACGGAATCCTGTCTTCTTTCCAGTTGAGACTAGTGACTATTTTGACCTTTATATGAAGAAACCAGCCTCACTGTGCCAGACTCACCTTCCACACTTTTCTTGGGTCTTGGTCTCATGACTCCTCAGTGCACTCTGCAAATGGACATATTCTAGATCATGTCAAGTTTATCTAATTCTGAGTCAGACATTTAGTATTAACTCTCCAGTCTTCTATGATTGAAAGCAAAACTTACATGTCCTCTTTAATGATTAAGCATGTTTGAAAATGTTCATAAAAATAGGTTTTTTGTTGTTTTTCATGAATTCTTTAAAATTTTCATATAGCATATTAAGATTATATTAACCACCTCCAACTCTATCCTGTCCCTTCAAATATCCCCTTCCCTATGCACCCAGCTCTGTGTCTTCATTTTACTAAAAATCCAATGACTCCAATTTGTGTGTTCCTACACTGGAGCATGGTTGTCGTGCCGGGGGATTTATTTGTTAGCCTGTGGCATTGTTGTCCCAATATAAGGTCACTCTGTTTAAATTCTTTGTGTGTGTGAATGTGTAAGTGTGTGTGCATGTGTTTCAAGAAGGTTCTATGGTAGTGGGTTTCCCTATTGCCTTTTCCAAGGGTCTGTAGTGTTCGAGTGTCCTTCCTACACTCCCCTCTACCCCTCATTCCTATCCCCCATTCCACTTAATGCTTCCTACTTCATTATTCCCCTTTAACCCTTTATACCGCTCTATTATATTTTTCCTCCCTTGAAAGTCTCTTTCCCATGACCCTTTACTAATTTTCTGACCTCTCTGATCAGAAAACATGCAAGTCTAACTGCGAAAATAAGACCCACAAAGGAGAGGAACCATGTGCCATTTGTCTTGTTGGGTCTGGGTCACCTCACTCAGAATGATAGTTTCCAGTTCCAGCCATTTATCCATGAATTTCATTTTTCTTAGCAGTTGAATTTCCATTGTGCAAATGAACCACAATGTCGTTGCCATTCATCAGCTGACGGGCATTTAGACTGAATCCCATTTTCTAACTATTGTACATAGAGCAGCAATGGACAAGGATGTGCAAGTTTCTCTGTATGATGGTACAGCATCCTTTAAGCATATCACCAAGGCTGGTAGAGCTGGATTATTGGGTAGATGTATCGATACATTTTTCTAATTGAAAATAGATTCTTTTCATGCAGTCCATCTTGACAGCAGTTTCCTCACTCCCTCATTCCTCCCCCCCCCCCGCCATCCATACTTGACACTAATTTCCATAGTGGCTGCACCAGCTCTCACTCCCACCAGGACTGAACAGGCTTCCCCCTCCCCCCATCCTCACACCAACCTTTGACACCATTTCTTTATCTTACACACTAAAATGTTTTAAAAACTAGATGCAAAAGGAAAATGCTTTCAAGTCAGAGCTGTCCTCTCTCACAGAAAAGACCTGCTGGGGCCATATCAGAGCAGCGTGTGACCCCACAGTTGCACTGCCGCTGCTGATAATTCAACCAGCCCAGAAAAAGAGGAAAATTAATGCCTCATTCTTAGAAGAGGGAGAAAGACAAAAAAAATTTGTTTTGTTTTGCTTTGCTTTGCTTTTTTGTTTTGTTTTGTTTTTTGTTTTTCGAGACAGGTTTTCTCTGTGGCTTTGGAGCCTGCGCTGGAACTAGCTCTTGTAGATCAGGCTGGTCTCGAACTCACAAAGATCCGCCTGCCTCTGCCTCCCCAGTGCTGGGATTAAAGGCATGCACTACCACCGCCCGGCACTTTTGCTTTTCACTACAAGTTTTCTCTGTGTAACATTGGAGACTGTCCTGGAACTCACGCTGTAGACCAAGCTGGCTTTGAACTCACAGAGATCCACCTGCTTCTGCTTCTCCAGTGCAGAGATTAAAGGCAAGCACCACCACCACCCAGCAAAGACAGGGATTTAGGCCAACAGAACTCTTACTTTTTAGGGCATAGTTTCAGGCACGTCAGATGCATGTCTGCTACATGTGCCTATTACTGTGGGATCTTTGGTGCTGTTGGGAGTAGGCTTTTGGGTGCAGAAAAGATTGTTTCAGAAATAATATTTCCAATGTGTTACTAAAATAATGTTCCCATTCAATGAGTTCTTACCAGGTTGCAGAAACTCTTTTAAGTGGTTGCTTGCATCTGGTGTATAGGTATTCACGGTCAACACTCCCATAATGCAATGCAGGAGGAGGTGCTGACCAGGTGCACAACCAGATCAGTGGACTGCCTTCATGATCACTTAGAAGTTAAACAGCAATGGTGCGTTGCATGCATGTGAGTATGTATGTTCATGGCATGTGTGTGTGTGCATGTGTGCTGCTGCTGGTGTGCTCACCTGTGCATGTGTGTGCAGGCAGAAGTTGGCATTAGCATCTCACCTCAGCTAGACTGACTGGCCTGTGAGCCTTCTCATCACCAGGATCTGCCTGCTTCCACTTTGGCTTGACTTTATGTGAGTACTGGGGTTCTGATCTTAGATCCTCATTCTTATTCCGCAAACACTCTGCTCACTTCTTTACCCTACATCTTAGTTAGGTCCTGTGAGAAGACACCAGGACCATGGCAACCTTCTAAAGAAAACATTTAATTGGGGGTGGATCACTTACAGTTCAGAGGTTCAGTTCATTATCATCATGGTGGGGGGAGCATGGCAGCATGCAGGCTGACATGGTGCTGGAGACGTAGTTGAGAGTGCTACATCTTGCAGGCAACAAGAAGTGGCCTGAGTGTCACGCTGTGTGAAGCTTAAGCAAAAGAGATTTAAAAACCCACTCCCACAGTGACACACTTCCTCCAACAAGGCCACAACTACTTTACCAAGGTCACACCTCTTAATAGTGTCACTCCCTTTGGAGGTCATTTTTTTTTTCAAACCACCACATCATATTAAACGAATATGAGGGTTATTTTTCCAGGTTTTTTTCTCCTCAAATAGTTGTGGTTTCTTAGATGAGCTGCCATATTGATGATAATTTAATTTAACCAAATTCCTGAATGCAATTCCTGAATACATGCTAATGACACTTTTACAGTTATAATACCATGTTTTTAAAACTCAAGGAATGGTGGAAAGTAGTCATGTCTGTGGTGACTGGCTGACTGGTGAGAACCATAGTGATGTGGAGAGTTGGGATGTTGCAGGCCCAGAGGCTAAACACCTTACTTGTGCTGACTTTAAGCCGCTGAATAACCATTCCTTTCCCACCTCTGTGTTGGACCTAGCATCTTATGACTGGTAGACAAAAACATTTTGGAATCTACGAATTTAGCAGATCACTAGCTTCCAACAATCTGAAGTCTATCTAAGAAAGTCATCAGATAGCATCTTGGGCCTCTAGGAATGCTTCTCCCATCAGCATAGGCCAGTCTCTCTGACGGCGTACCTACCAGTGGATTTTAAACGTGCCTTGATTTATGACTTTCTCTGTTCTGTAAACCTAGAAAACTTCATGAAACTGCTTCTACCTTTGACCATTTGGGGAGACCTAAATCTATGTTCCCAGGCCGTGTTGACTCATGTATGCTTCAGAATAAGCCATGTCTTTTATGCCCTCCCAAATAAAACCCTCACGGAATGGGATGGTTGCACAGTTCTGGCCTCGCCTTTGCCTGTGAGTTTGCTCCTGCAGCATCTTGTGACTTCTCCTTGGGTAGTCACGTTCTGGGTTTGGCTTAGCAATTCATTTTCTACTCCCTTCTACTCTGTTCTATTTGCTGTTCTTCCTCTCTATAGGACTGCGCAACTCGTACTGATATTAATGAAGTAACTGATTGAATTCTCATAGGATCCAAGTCATCAGTTCTTCAGGGACTGTTCATGCACATGTCACTCCCATACCCTTGAGGGTCACTTAAATCCAAAGACTGTCTAGTGGCCAACAGTGTATATAGTTAAGATATTTATAAACCAAATGTTTTGAGGCATTAGAAGAGGAATTGACAAGAAGGTGCACACAATTTAAATGTGTAAAAAAATGCGTTTGGTAGATTTGAAATGACATTTCAGAACAGCTTAGGAACTACAAATGAGTTGGTAATATGCTACCTTATCCTACCTTCACTTGGAAAACATTTCCTTTTTTACTTTAAGGCAAGGAAAAAAAAAGTCAGGGATCCCGAAGTTCATTCCGCTTCTTCCAGACCCAGTGTTTAAGCCTCTTGTACTTGAATTATCATAAAAGCCTCTATAATTGCCCGAGCATGTTAATTTATCCTGCGACTAGCTGGTTTTTATCTGTCTGTCTTTAAAGGATTTAAGGGGTGACAGGGAACAGCTGGAATGATGAATTCAATCTGTGAACGGGCGTCTGACTTCACAGATAGGAGGATGCGCTGAGCGTACAGACACAGAGAGATGAGCGTGTGGCTGCCCAAGTGTTCTCAAGCTGGCCAGTTTGTTTCTTTTTCCTCTCCTCCAGTCCCTACTCCTGGAGTGCTCTCTCTCTCTCTCTCTCTCTCTCTCTCTCTCTCTCTCTCTCTCTTCCTCCTTTTCTCTCTTTTTTCTTTCAGCTTTCTCATCTATTCCCCTTAACCCAATGATTACAGCCTTGCTGGAGGCAGGCGGATTGCCCTCTCTACCCCCCAATCTTATTATTGTTGCCAGCACCAGGAGTAGCTTCAATGCGCATATTGATAATCACAGCTGGGACTGTGTAAGCAAAATCAAACCAGTAAAATAAGAGCTAGTAGACGGTCAGGGACCATGGAAAACCCATTGATCGCTGCCGCCGCCTCTTTCTGTAAGGCAGAACGCACGCAGAAGAGCAGAGCTCCTGGTAATTTCTGGCAAACAATGTGCTGCGGCGTGTTATTCATTTGCAGGCCCTGAGAATCGAAATGGAACCCCCAGGTCCCCGTAGAACACGCTTCATTAGAGGGGAGAGAAGGCTGCTGCTGACTGGGTACAGCATTTTCGACTCGGAAGCCCAGCGAGGAGAGGTGGCAACAGGTGGAGGGAGAGTTCTGAGGACTGCGCTAAGCAAGGCCCTGCCTCTGGGAGAACCCCAAGACAGATGGGAGCTATCCCTTCCTTTGTTAGGGTCTGACAATAATAAGACCAAAAATGCCACCCTGGACTGATTAGCTGGGGGAACCTGGCCACCTGCAGCTCCTTCCACCTCTGTCTTAGGGTTCTCATAAGGGTGAAATAAGACACAGCGATGCTGAGCCGTTCATTCTGCATGAATCTCTTTGACTTTATAGATCCATTCAGCATGATAGGCAGAGGTGTGTGTCAGGAACAGCCTGGTCTGGTCAGGTCCCCGGTGGCACACTCCATCCAGGTATAGAGAGGAGAATGTAGCAAAGACACTTTTTCCAAATAGCAACAAGATTAAAGGAACCATCCAGGGATGATAAGTAAGCCTGGGTTAGTGCGGTGGAAAGAGAATCTGCTCTTAGGACTAAAAGAGTTAACAAGAAAGCAGGCTTCAAAGCTCAGAGAGGGCAGCCAGCTGTCATTGTTGTAAAAAGAAGAAAAAGGGCTGCCCCATAAAAGGTGTGCTCTTCGTTAGACTTGGTGTTACAAAGAGTGACCCAAGAGAGGAGGAGGTGATAATGATGCGGAACACCCTGGCCTCACTCTCTTCCCTCCTTCTCGCCCTCTGGCAGAGAATTTCATTCGTTAATCCAAAACTGGGCAACAAGGAATTCCGATCCAGATTTCCCAGGTTGGTGAGCAGACCATATATTCAGGAACCTTCAAAAGACTGAGCAAATGTCCTCTGGTATCCTAATTTGGGGTATTCCATGGTACCTTGGTACCTCTTGATTACATCTGTGCCATGGTGTCCCCATCACCATTTCAAGCTCTTGGTGAGCAGACCCTATCTTTGTTATGGTCAACCCAGCAGAGTGATGAACAATCCAACCCCCATTTCAGAGGTGACGAACTGACACAGATCCTGTGTTCTAGGCCAACAGATTCTTCGTGATCCTTCTACAGAGCCAACAACCAGAGGCTGTAGCTTAGAAAAGGAAATAAAGCAGTCTTCTCCCGCAGTCTCCCACACTCAACCGTCTCCATGGCCCCACAGCCAGCTGCTCAGTTTAAGGAAACCCTGGAGAGGAAAAATAAGAGGAAGAAATAAAAGAGAAAGAGAAGGGAAAAAGGAGAAGGGGAAGAAGAGCAAAGAGAAAAGAAGGACAAGAAAGGGAGCTGGGGAAAGAAATCATTCCCCCCAACTCTCAGGCCTGACCTAGGAATCTGTGGTGGTTTGAATGAAAAGGGCCCCTATAGACTCATATGGAGTGGTATTATCTAAAAGGATTAGTAGCTGTGGCCTTTTTGGATGAAGTAGTCACTGGGGGTGGACTTTGAGGTTTCAGGCGCTCAAGTCAGGTCCAACAGCTCAGTCTTTCTTCCTGCTACCCGAGGTAGAACTCTCCAGTATCATGTCTGCCTGCCACCATACTTCTCACCATGATGAAAATGGACTAACCCTCTGAACCGGTACCCAGCCCCAATTAAATGCTTTTCTTTGTTAAGAGTTGCCATGATTATGGTGTCTCTTCACAGCAATAGAAACCCTAACAAAGACAGGATCCAAATGTTCCAACTCCTTTGGCTATTGGCCGCAGCAGACAGGAAGCTCCATGCAGACAGCCCAGAGTCCAAGAGGGACCAATTTTCCTACAACCCTTCCAGAGTTTTCCATGAAAATATCTCTTGTAAAAATGTATGGAGTCTTGTCTTCGAGCCAGGAATACACAGAGTCCACCTGAGGAAGGGTGAATGGGTCAAGCCAAAGTGACAACATGACATTTGTTTTGAGAATGCTTTCCCTGATTCCTAAGGCATTTTCAACATCAAATGGGTGAGTATGTTAGCTAGTTATAAGATCTCCCATGATTCCATAATAAAGCTATATCAATACCTGGTCTGTAATTGAGAGCGGCACAAGTTAAAGAGGGAGGACATGAACCGCTTGTTCTAATGTTTTGGTGTCGAGTTGACAAGATAGGAACTAGTAAAACATGGAGCCTCAGCTCATCTCTGAGGTTCTCTCTGAGCTCTCTCCTGTGTGGTCATGACTTTGGAGCCATACAGATCTGAATTAGAACTCCAAATTTACAACAGTTTCACTGGAAGACTTTGAAGATATTAATTAATCTTTCTAAAGTGTGTCTGGCTTCTCCTGGCAATGAACACAATCTGAGCGTATTGAGACAATTCATTCATTCATTCATTTAACAGATACTTTGCAATTACCACTGTGTCTGGAGAACTGCGTTCTGGGAAAACAATTACTAATTCCTTCTTTTATGCAATTTGCATTTTAGTGGGCAAACAAGGCCGAGCCTGGGCCTGGTAAGCATCCTATTGATTCCCATTGGGATGTACTGATTCCATGTGGCCCTTCAGAAGGCTTGTCTCTTCTGAGAAGATGCTGAGGTGATGCTCAGGGTCCAGAACGGGGATAGGGGAGGAAGGAGAGTAACAGAGAGACAGAGACAGAGAGAAATAGAGACAGAGAAAGAAGGGAACACAGTACAGAGGAAAAGTAATAAAGGAGGGAGAAAGAGAGAAGCGGTAATAAAAAGACAGGGATGAAGAGGTGGAGAAAGAGAGTGAGAACTGCTTACCCAGAATGCACTGAACAGCAGCTGGGACAGGCACTCAGACATCCTAGTAAGATGCTTCGTGGAAGTCAGGCTTCAAAACTCTCAGGTCACAAAGAAAGCTACTAGCTCCTCTGCTGCACCTCCCATGAAGACTTGTTATTTCTAAAAGAACGCAAGGTAGCTCTGCCCCTCCGCCATCAGGGATGCCAGATTTCCCTCTCAATGCTTTAACGCTCTTCTTGGAAAGGCGAACCAATGCACGCTCACTTTATGTGGGACAATGCCTGCTAAACTGGGTCAGAAAGCGTGGGAAATGGAAAAGTACTCAGAAGCGATTCTCCGGCAGACTCTGAGGTTGCCTCTCCCACACACTAGTGGGGTGCGCAGGTGGAAGAACGGAAGGGGAGCCTCGTCCCTTAAACCTCCTCTTTTGCCAAGCAAAACGGGAGCTCGTGAGTAAACAGTATTTACCTCATACAGCAGTGGGAGGGAAAGATGAAGCTGCTATAGCCTGAGGTCCCCTCGTCCGCTGGCCTAGGAAACCAGGAAGTCAAACCTGCAGGACTGCCTTCCTGGGACAAGTAAGAAATGGAGGCTGCACAGTCCCTTGGCGGCAATGAAGGTCAATGATAGGCGACAGGGTGTAACTCAGTACGTAGTAGGAGTCTGTGACCTTGTGCTATCATTAGCTCTCAGCTATCTTGGAAGGAAGAAAGAGAGTCTGGGAAGTTAAGGTGGCTAAACACATTTTGCTTAAACAAATGAGTAGGCCCCTATACTCTCCTCACATCCTTGCGATATTTCTAAGACTCTTGCATTTTTGCTCCGTTTGAACTTAAATGTTTTCTTTACTATATTAGGTCATAAAGTTTTTATTGATTATCATGAGATAAATGATATCACTTCGAAGAACATTTTCTCTCTGTCATCACTTTAAATAAAGGGGATGATACATCAAATGGCAAAAACTCTCCTTGAGTCTGAGTTCGTTATGGGGCCACATATTTTGCAGAAGAGATTTTTTTTTTCAACTCACTGGGGGAAAAACAGAGTATGAAAGAAAATTTAAGGGTTCCTTCTGCTCTTTTTGTCAATTCCCTTGAAGTTGAAGGTTAATATTGTCTGGCCAATGCCTGTGGATTGCCAGATTGGGTTGCTATCCCCTACCTTTCTTATTTAGCTCTTTGGATAGTCCCCAGGCCTGACTCAACATGGGTCCTGAAGGGGCTAAAATGGCTATGTCTGTGCTGGCTGCTCACTCCATCAATTACTCCGCCCCTCTGCCGTTTGACTCACTAGTGAGAGTCTATCAATCAAAGTCTACATGGCCATTTGTCAGCTCTGCCCATCCCACTGATGTTCATGGACAAACATCAGTCTATTGCTTTGGAGAGGTTAAAGGCAACTTTTCATGGTGCCTTGAAGAACTATTTCATATTTGAATGCCTGTCAACCATTCTGAAGATGAATACTGGGGAAAATAGCATCTATTCTGACAGACTACGTCAAATGCCCTTCAAGGCAAATACTTTGGCTCACACCAGCTTCCTGTATCCACACTGAGGACCCTGCCCTCTCAGAGGGAACTCTGATCTCTAGATCAGTCCCAACCCTGTGGTCAGGAAACAAGCCCTGCCCCAGATCTGACAGTAACTCCATGTGAAATGTTAATGTCACCTCCTACTGTGACCAGAGACTCTGTCACTAAAGATCTGAAGAAATCAACCTTGGGCTGGAGAGATGGCTCAGAGGTTAAAAGAACTGACTGCTGTTCCGGAGGTTCCATTCCCAGCAACCACATGATGCCTCACACCCATCTATAACGAGATCTGGTGCCCAGAACACTATATACATAATAAATAAATTAAAAAAAAAGAAACCAACCTCAAGAAAACCTGACTTGGACTTAGGTAAAGTACCAGAAGTCTCCACTGACGGGCAGCTAGCATTTTAGTGTGATCTCATATCCACAGAAAGGACTGAAATAGAAGATTCTAGAAATGTGTCCGGTGTTACTTGTCTGCTGAAAAGCTTCTTGTGGTTCAGAATCTGCTCCAGCCTTCTTGTCTTGGCATTCAGAGCTTGTTCTGTGAAACCACACTGCTCCCCTACTGCATAAATTTCTATCCAGGCCAGCCTACTCTGGCTCTACTACACAAATTCTTTTTTCTCTACTCTTCCAGGATCTCATCCTTCTTTGGGTCCAGGTTCCATCCTGAGCGGCTTTGTGGCACCTTCTCTTATCAGCCCAAAGACCCGACTTCTCCCTTCCCTCCTTGTCATCGAGGCTCACAAGGTAATCGTCACCAACAACCCCCATGCCATGCGGAACCTGCTGAGCTATCCCTCAATTCTTGAATCAAGACTGAACTTTTCTTGAGTTGCTTCCTTAAGTAGTTTGGGCCCTCCTCAGGGGATAGGATTTATATGTGATTTTTCTTCGTATCCCCTGGCAGACAGTAGGAGTTCAATCAATGTGCACCGCATGATCGATATGAAAATCGTTCTATCGCTAGAACCTTGTTCAGATCCCAAAGCCACAAGGCACAAAGCTCTCTCACTCACAGATCGAGTTGAGAACTTGTGCGTGCTGTGATTATCGACTTGCAAAAGAAGCATGCACATCGAATTACCCCACTCCCTCAATGTCTGGACCGCCCTATGTAAGGTCTCATCCTTAAATGATGGGGTTTCCAGAATCAGGAGGGTGAAGTCTAGGGACTGGCCTCAGCTGCTACCTTCCTCCCTTCATTTGCTCCAGCATAGCCATGGATACACAACTTGGTGTTGTTGACTGATAATTTCTTCAAATGTCAGCAGCATGCTCAGCACTGTTCTTAACATCCCAACATGGTTGAATTCTTTGGAATGGGTCTCTGCTTCCTTTTAAAGGTAACTTAAATAACAGAGTCACATAGCCAGAAGAAGCATGGCTTGATCTCCTTTGGGTTTACTCTACTTCCCATTGAACTTACCCTGAAATTCCCCCTGCCCCATTTTTGAAGTACTATAAATAGCATGATAAGGAAGCTTCTTTATCTAGGGGACAGGAATGAGGATACTCCATCACAGACCTACAACTTCTTCATGGGTACTAGAAGCCAGGATGAAATGCTCCATGTGGCTGTTTCAGAGAAGAAAAAGAAGCCAATAACAGTTGCACTGATACCCTAGACATATGTAGGGCCTCAGCATACTCTTACCCACGTCCTACAAGGGCTGAGCAATATGAACATATAGTATTGTAGAAGACTCAACTCTTCTTGGCCAACAGAACACATATGGTATCCATTCATTATTTATGTATATCAGCAAGTGTTGGCTGAGTGTCCATGACATTCCAGGTACCTGGAGATAGAAAGTAATCAATGCTTCCCCTTGGGGAAGTGACTATCTAGAGAAAAATTGGACATGCAGATACATGCATATAGAATCACGGGTTAATCCCAAGCAGAATGGCAGAGAAGGTGTGATGTGGGAGCAGGCTCTCCCCTAGCTGGCTCTCCATTCTCACATTCACACTCATTACCCTGTTGTGTCTTCTACCCCTATTATGCTAATAGAGTCCACCATGTATTGTTGCAGGACAATATTACACCAATTTGATTAAAAAAGGGTATTTTATTGGAGGGGATAAAACTTACAGATCAATGTCCCAAACCACGTTCCTCTGGTCACAAACAGGAAACCGAGTCTAGCAGTCAGCATGAAAGCCAGAAGCAAGTTAGCTCGGAGAGCAGCTGCGGCTTTTTTTTTTTAAATGAAAACCATGCCCCACATTGGGCGGGTATCTTAGAAGCCATTGGCTGAAAGCAAGAGGGCTTAATCTCCCGCAGCAACCATGCTTATGGAGAAAGAAGGGAAATTTGACTCATCTTCCCATCTCTGGAAGCTGACAGATATAACAGTCTCTGGGAGCTGGGAGAGGTAACAGCCCTGAATCTTCTGGAGAAAGTAGAAAGTGTGGGAGAGAGGAGAGGAAAGAGAGTGGGATGGTGAGAGATGACATGGGCCACTTACTGGGCCACACCCTACACTCTCTCTGGATCTCCAGAGTATGCACTCTGTGGTTACTTCTGGAAATAAAGAAAGAAGAATACACACACATGCACACACACGAATATATGCATGTATGTACACATATACACAAGTGCACTTAGGCACCCATGCACACACAGAGAGAGAAAGAGGGAGAGAGGGGAAATGCACACACATACGCACCAGAGCCCTGTACTTCCTACGCTCGGTATTCTTCGTCTGGTTATTCTCACTATACACCCCGCAACACCATCCAAACTCCCAGTTAAGGAAGTTTTGGATTCTATCTTGCTCTACGCCATCTGGAACCCATTAGTGGGAATGCCGACTCTCCAGCTCAAGAAGCCATTATAGAAGAAGCTAGTTCTGCATAGGTACGTTCATGATCATGGAAGGAAGAATGAGCCAATGACAGCTTTTATATATACACCTGATTAAAATGAATCTTGAATGAGTGAGTGAGTAAGTGAAGGAATGAATAAATGAAGCTTTTTACCAAAGCATTTCTACATACCAAACCTGTACCAGGAATGCTTAGGAGTATCTTTTACTTCAAATTTCATGCTGTCTTTTGACATCAGGATTATTACCTTCATTTTGGTGGCAAATAGCCTAAGGGTGAAAGCAGACACAGGGCTTTTCAAAGAGAATACAAAAGCGCTGTTGAAACAGCCAAGCTGGAGTTTAACAGATTCTTCTTTCATTCCAGAGATGGTTGCTGATACCATGTGTTCTTGCTGGTATTAGGCACGAGGGAGAAGTGTGGAAAAATGGAAGACTTGGCTTTGATGCAAAGGGCTCAGAGATGAGACACAATGATGTGCTCTTGTGTCCATAAGAGATCACACAATAAAGCAAGAGATACGGATGCAAGAAGGGAGCTCCAGTTCTTACCCAGAGTCCTGACAAGTTGTGTGGAAGCACAGGGTTCTGAACTCATCGAGGTTTCTTAGTGTGTGCTGGTCTGGTCTGCTGACGTCTAGATAGACAGATAAATGGAAGCAAAACTACAAACTCTAGAAACAGGCTTGAGAGTAAGAATCGCACACTCTGTGACAGTAACTGGGCATGTAAGAGAGTTTAGAGGGACTTAATTGCCATTGGATACAAAGAAAAGCTGCGTCCTGGCTTTATGTAGAAAATAAAAATAAATTCTGCAGTGATTAAGACATAGACACCCAAGAGTGGAGTAACTTGGACTAACAGTGCATTCTTAATCAGAAAGCTGTTGCCAAGCTGCCTCCCAATTCGCCCCACATACAAGGGTGCTTGCTTCTCTTTATGTTTGCCCCAGTATTTTATCAAATGCCTGGAATTTAACCCATGGGTGAAGGGGAGGTGAAATGTTAGGGTAATTTCTCTTGTTGTAAGTGAATCTGGGTGCCACTCTGTGTATTAAACAGGAATGCTATGGAAGGTGTGTTATCTGGAAACTGCAGGAGTTTAAGGACCAGACATAGACTAAGCAGGATTGAAGACTGATACAAACTTTTCTGAGACTCGTTTGCCAACATGCATTAGAAACCCTCACCACATGAGTAATCCCAGGACCCGACATTCTGTCTGTAGAAATGTGTCGTGGAAACTGGCTCCTAGATGTAGAAGGCTGTGGATGTGAGAGGCGGTACATCGGAGCAGTTTCCAGTGTCAAACAACTAAACTCATCACACCCCAAGTTAGGGGTGTCACTTGCATTCCTCCTCCTCCTCCCCCACTGCATCTTTCTTCACGTGTATCCCTTTTCTAAAGACAGGATCTCATCATGCAGCCCCTACCAGACTCCTTCTGCTTCCCCTTGCAGGGTACTGGTTTCCTGAGTGTGGGCCGCCACACCCAGCACAGACGAGCTTTTCTGATGCTCCTCAGAGCCAACTTGTGGCCATTTCCTCAAAACCCAAGGCAGTTTACATCGGCCAAAAGTTTTACATTAGAGCCAGTCTGGGCAGCAGAAAATATTTTCGAATGTTTCTCAAATTCTTGGAAGAAGGAATATGGTTGTCTCGGGAGGTACGTGTGCCATTCTTCCCTGGTAATGTTTTCACAGGAGACGTTTTCTATTGCGCAGTCATGAACACAGAGCAGTGCTCCGAGACGGGGGCTTTGGAATGTCAGAAGCAAGCATGTCCTTGCAGCTCCCACCCCAAAGGACCCCAAAGGTGTAAACTGGGTCCAGAGTCAAAAACTAAGGGAACAAAGCTCATTCTTGGGGCCACAAATTTTATCATATTTAGTTACTATTTCTTTAATTGGTTGGCATTTCAAAAACAAAGCTTATCAGATATAATCATAGTTCTGGAGATTTTGCCTTATGACACAGTAGCTGCTTCCCAAGAGAAGGAAGTTTTCTTCTATATAGTCACAGCACCAATTCTTATAGAGGAAAAGCACTTCCTCAATGTTTTCAGAGTGTCTGTGCCCAAGACTCCACCAGGCCACTGTGTGTGTGTGTGTGTCTGTCTGTCTGTGTGTGTCTGTGTGTGTGTCTGTGTGTGTGTATCTCTGTGTGTGTCTCTCTGTGTGTGTATCTGTGTGTGTGTCTCTGTGTGTGTGTGTCTGTATGTGTGTGTGTCTGTGTGTGTGTCTGTATGTGTGTGTGTCTGTGTGTGTGTGTGTGTGTGTGTGAAGGAAAGCTTGCACGAGAGCTTTCATGGTTTCTCTGCAGGAATAAAAAGGACCTTTGGTGAATTTTTATCAGTTTATCCTAAAAGGACTGACTTGAGAGCCATTTTAAAGTTAGATGACTTGAACAATTTGATGGGGTAGCTGAAGTAGAAGATGGAAATTTGAAAGCTTCTAGCTTGGACCAAGGGTGGCTTATGCTAGGGTGTGTCTGTACATACTCATCAAGAGAAGCAAGAACAGATGCAGAAGGCAATCAGTTAGGTTCATGATTGTGTCGTTCTTTAGATGACACTGGTCTGTGGCTACTAAGATGACACTGTTTACGTGACACTGGTCTGTGGATAATAAGATGTGGCATCTTTATATGGCACTGGTCTAGTACTACAGGTCTTGAATCCAATGTGACAAGTCTAACTTTAAAAGTTCAACTTAAGTGTTCTGCTCTGTCATCTATCTCCTCCCCAAAGCATCTAAAACATAAGACCTGCTGCAGGCAGCTTAGCTGGAGGGAATGCTGAGAAGCAGAGTGAAAAAGAGGGGATGGACAGACAGACAGACAGAATGCAGAAAAGTCAATAGAGAGGGTGTGTTTAGCTATCTCAGTAGACAGCTGGATCTCAGGGATGACAGGGATGAGGCAATGAAGCACAGACAGCATCTGCTATGGGAATCTAAGCAGCTCAAGGACTGGACCTCAGAATCCAGAGGAGTGACAATGAGTGACCAGAGAGGCAGAAGGTCGCAGCAGCCAGAAGCATGTTTATGCAGAAGAAGACAAGGTCAGTGACCGAGCTCAGACGGACTGAGACCACTGCTGACCTTGGTGAAGAGTGGAAACAAGTAGATTTTTTTTCATTTTGTTTTGGGTGGAAGTGGGCAGAAAGATGGAGAAGTGTATCTCTTTCTCAAGAACTATGGTTTCGAAGGGAAGAAGAAATTGGCTGTGAATGTGGGGCTTACAGTGATGTGCTGTATATCACAACGTACTCTCCAGAAGCAAAAGTTGCGTTCTCATTCCTGGAATCTGTGGATGTGCAGAGGGCAAGTATTTCTACAACAACTGATTTGAAACTATCAGTGTGACGTCAGCTGTCTTAAACTTTTCCTGAAATTGGAGAAATTAGCCCTTGTGAATGGGTAAGAGTTCGTCCCATCCTGCCGCTGGGCAGGATGCTAATGAGTATGGTTGTTAATAGGGAAATTTTTCATTGATGCTAAGTAAATGAGGAAGCAGAGATGGAATATATAAGGCGATAATATGGTGAAGGAGCTTGGCGTGGGAGCACATACGTGCAATCATAGCACTCAGGCTGAGGCAGGAATAGTGTATGTTCAAAGCCAGGCTGGACTACATAGCACCTGGGCTGTGTAATGAAGTTCCATCTGAAAACAATAAGCAAAGAAATGAATGAATGAACAAACTAATAAATACACATTTTACAAGACTATAGTACAATTGCTGCAAGCTGAGAAGGACGGGATAATTAGCATATTGAGCAGTTTGGAATGGAGTAGAGGTGAAGGAAGATCACACATGGAGGAAGTGAAGTGTGTGCTTCAGGGACCGAGACTCATTTGCCATCTGCTGAGCATCCAGGCAGGAGGCAGGAGTTGGAAGAAAATAGACAGTGGCAAGTGCACTACGAAAGCCACAGATGTGCGTGTGAGCGCCATAGCACCACAGCTTTGCCACCAAACGTGCGTCTCCATCGTTAACAAATCATGTAAGATCTACTTTGAGGGAATGTCAAAATGTTAAATAGGCAGATATATGATCATAGCAACTAAAAAGGGTAGGAGATGCTCTCTATTGAGCGTAAGTACATGATAGGAACGGACTGAGCCTTTCCACTATAATCTCATTAACTCTACACAGTAACTTCATGAGATGAGTTCTTTTAATCAGCGTATTCATTATACATGACTTTTATTATGACCTTGCTATTTGTGTGCATAATATATTTCCAAATCATATTCAAGGCCTGTAACCCTCTCTTGTCCTCTGCTATTCTCCCTAACCTCCTTCCTCGTGTTATGAATTCTGTTACATCCAACTTAGTAGATGAGAAACTCACCTCAAACATCAGATAATGTTTCCAAGTGTGGAGAGCTAGTGGTATTCCACAGAACCAGAACTTAAGCAGAATGATATCCTTACCAACTGCTGCACCAAACTGCATCCTACTACAGCTAACACATGGAGTCAGTGGCCCTGCAGTGTTGTCTCTTCCACCAAGAAAGAGCAGTTTGGAAAAGCTAAATAAATAGCCCAGAAAATGTGTTCAATTAGATGTGAATGAAAGAATCACTTCACAACACTCGGAGAGCACTGGGGAGGGAGACAGAGGGAGAGGTTAGAAGGGTCCTAGAACTCAAGTGGAGAGGCGTTATAAAGGGCCTGGGACTTTTACATGGGGACAGGTTAAGAGGGCCCTGGGACTCATAGGTGGGAAGGGGTTAGGACTCATAAGTAAGGAGGGGTTAGGAGGGCCCTGGGACTCACAAGTTGGGAGGGCAAGGGGGACACATAACAGGAAAACTAGGACCTTTCATTCTTTTGCTGGATTAGGCCCCATCTATAGTTGACCAGAAGGAAAAGAAGGCTCCGTAGATCTCTATCAGGTGCAGCTTAATAGAGAGTTTAGCCCAACCCAGCCCTACACCCAAATCACTGTCGCAAGGCAGCTCTTCAAAGAATTGCCCTTGGTACTTTTCCCTGTGTTTACTTTGGAATGGAAAATAAAAGGAATTCTTAAGTGTTCTGGAAATCCAAAGTCAAGCTGCTGGTTCTCACCTAGTACTACAAAGTTAACAACGGGGCTGGGTTTCGGACATCCTAAATTTGCCATCTCCTGAGCTGACATGAACATTGGTAGCATGACTGACTGTCCCTTCCAGAAAGCTTCCTCTAAGGTATGACAGTAAGTAAGAGCACAGCGCATACATTCAGCCTAGAGTTCCTCTTCCAACAAGAAGCCCTTCCCAAGGGAAAGAATTTCTCGGTTGGCTGGAGGATGTTGCATGTTGGGAGTTACATCTCATCTCTCAGAACAAAGCTGTTTCAGGAAGTTCAAGTGTCCATGAGTATGACAAAGTGTCTCATATTTTTTAATGAAAAGGCAATAAATAGTTCATCTCTCCAATGACAGAGGACTTGGGGTGGCTCACAGTACCATCTGCCCTCTTTGAATAAGTGGCTTGCCATCTCAGGCAATGCTGTTATGAAGGATGGAGTGGCAGACAAAAGGTTAATAGAGCACTGGGCATTTTTTAATTGAAAGAATGACTGCTAGACCCCACAGAAGACTGAGTGATAATAACATTACAGAGCATGAGTTTCAGAGACTTACTTATTCAGTGAGGGTGAGGAAACGGACATGCAAAATACTATTAAGCTTCAACAGAAACCTGGGTCTATGTGGAGGTTAAAAAGTCATGCATAGTATTTTTCCAAACTAATGTATACTTTAAAAAAATCCACCTCCTCCTTTCAGTTATTACCAATTTACTACTACCCGGGAAATGAACATAGGGTGTTGGCCAAATTTCTAGCATTTCTGATCTGTTAATGTGTCTGACCCAAGTTGGGTATTCAGTTAAATCATCCCAAATAACATGCATTTTATTTTAATTGTTTTCATTTTCATAATAGAAAAACAATTAACTTTCAAGAATTGAAAAGATGACATACAAAGCAGAAAATCTGTCCTTTTTGACTAAGCCTCTAAAAAAAAGCTGAATGAGAAAGCACGTGGGGTGTGCTGGATAGTTTATGTCAACTTGACACAAACTACAGTTATCTGAAAAGGGGGAACCTCGATTACGAAGATGCTTCCACAAGATCTGGATGTAGGGAATTTTCTTAATTAATGATTAATGCGGGAGGGCTTAGCCCATTGTCGGTGGTGCCACCCATGGACCACCCTTGGTGGTCCTGGGCTCTCTAAGAAAGCAGACTGAAGAAGCCAGTCAGCAGCACCCCTTCATGGCCTCCCTATCAGTTCCTGTCTCCCGGTTCTTGCCCTGTTTGAGTTCCTGTCCTGACTTCCTTCAATGATATGCTACAATGTGGAAGTGTAAGACAGGGCTTGTCCATTTGTATTTAAGAACGTCCTCACATGGACTTTGTAAACCTTACTGAGCACCAAGTGTCTGCAAGATACAATATTCAGCCAGATGTGATCTAAGTCTTCTGGGGTATGTTAGCATCAGCAGCCTTTTGAGTGTTGTGGTCCATGGAACTGAGCCCACTTCACGATGAATTTGAGACAGAGTCACCTCAGATAAGCCAGGGTGTTCATTGCAAGTTGGGCCTCATACATGGCTTCCTCAAAACTTTGTCACCTCACAAGCCACATGGCAGGAGGTCTAGCAACGAAGCATATGTTGCACAGATGTCCCCAACATATGGCAGGAGTACCCTGCCCACTCAGGTCCAATGTGCCACCTTCACCAACACCTTATTGCTCTTTTAAAAGCAGGAGAGATGGAGTGGTGACATAGATGCGGGCTGGGTATCTCCTTAACACAAGACACAGGGTGAGTCAGGGGACTGGACAGAGGCAAGAGCTCACAGCACAGCAACTGCTGATAGAGTCATGTGATGCACCTGGGACTGCCCAAGGGCCAAACAAGTGGCTCCATTCCGAGGCAACAGAACATGTGCCCTCCACGATCTTCTTGCCCCAGATCAAAATCCTTTCAAAACACAGCGCCTTTCAACCCAAAGTGAGGGTTGATTTGCTCCCACAATGGATCAGTTTGTCTGGCCAATGCAAACACAGAAAGGTGCTTTGTTTGAGACTTGTGCTGATTCTGAAAGTGACAGAACACATCCAATGATGACTGTAACTATAAGGCATGACCTTGCACACTGTCCTCTTGGTTTTGTAGCGTCCACAGATACTCTGGGGTTTCACTTCATTTTGTGCTTTTCATGACTTTAAAAGGCCAATTGGAAAAGATTTCTGTTCTACTTTAAAACAATTAAATTTTTTTCATTTGCATCTCTTCATTATGATTTCATCCTATTATATGATGTACTTTGACCACATTCATTCCCAATACCTCACTCCCCTCTTCCCTTCCTCCCTTTCCACCATCCATTGTCCTCTTTCTTCCTCTAGATACTTTTGCTTCTACTTTCATGTCACACGTGTGTCTATGTATACATATGTGTATGTGTACATGTATGTGTAGGCATATATGTGTGTATATATACATATATATATACACTACATACAAAACCTAGGATTTGTAGATGAAAAAACCTATTTGCCTTTCCAAGTATGACTTAATACACTTAATTTAATAATCTCTAGTTGAATCCACTTTCCTGAAAGCAATGTGATTTCATTCTTCCTCATGGATAAATGAAATGTATGTATGTATGTGTATCACATTTATCATATTTCTGTTATCTTTTCCTCTGTTTATGGACAGCCTGGATTGATCCCATGACTTGGCTGTTCTGAGTGGCACTGCCACAAACAACTCTGTACATTTATACCTGCTGGTGTTTTTATGCTGTGTGCTTCTTGGGTCCAAACAGAAGTGAAAGAAGGGCCCTGCAGCTCTCTGAGAAAGCGGAACTTCAGTTTTATCCTTTTAAGTCCTCCACTGTCTGGAACAGACAAGAATCAAAGTTGATAGCTTGACAGCATCTACACGGCCATTTTAGGGATGGAAGATGAGTTAATGGGGCTGAGTTTTCCACGCACAGCCACTGCTGAAAGATGCTGGCAACCAGCTCATTGTAGGCTGCTCAGGTTATCCGAGGGAAATAATATGTATGTAGACTCAATAGAAAACATAAAAATAATAAATGAAACTAATAACGCAAAAGACATTTGGGAAATAAGACATCCCTTCTGACATGAATAGCACTGGAAGCCTTGGGGAAAGAAACTAGAATATTAAGTGAAAGATGTAAATTGTAGAAATTGGATCCATAAATATTCCTTTGGAAGCAGAGGAAGGCAACAGCTCTATCTCACAGAGCCTGGCTTCTCAGCGAGGGTGAACTCAAGGAAGGGAGCTGCTCACTTCACGTCCACAGATGGTCAGGGCTCAGGAGCAGGAGGCCATGGAGAGGAGAGGACAAATGAGCAGCTTTGCAGTCTGGTGTCCAGGTTGAACTGCAGTTATCATTTCTGTGGGGGCTGCAGGAGGCTGAGGCAGCCTGGAATAATCATCTCCTTTGTCAGCGTTTTGTTTCTCAGTGAAGGACTCCCAGCCACCACCCCTCTCCCCTGAGATGCTCAACCAAAGAAATAATGATTGGTCAAGTTGGAAACAAGGACAAACAGAAAAACTACACGAGGCAGACCTGCTTAAATTTGATCAAAAACATCCCAATTAAGTCCAGTGCCACATGGCAGGTTTTTGGTCTGCTTTGTTTGAAAGGAGACAGAAGTTGAGGATGGCAGGAGACCATCCTGTTAAGACTGATTTTGCTGCTTGTTTGCTTTTGTTGAGGGATTTCTGTTCTCGGTGGAGTTGTTCCCTGCCTGGCATTTGGTTGGTTATTTTCAACTCCAACTCATTAGCTTAGACTTTCTCTAGGCAGTAGCAACCAAAAATACCAAGTCTCCCCATATTCCATGCAGTCTTTACAGCAATAAGTATGCACCATCCTTGAAACACGCCTTGACTTGTTTGTCCTACCAGCCAGCAAATGGAAAAATGGAGACTCAGGGCCCCTTAGGTCAGGAGCAGATCCCAGTGGCCCAGCCCAACTTGGTCTCTTCCGATTTGTCCCTCATCCATATGAGATGCAAAGGATGAAAACAATATGGATAGAGAGCTCAGCTGAGCAGTGATGGCACATGCTTTTAATTCCAGCATTCAGAAGGCAAGAAGTAGGTGGGTCTCTGCAATTTCAAGACCACCCTGGTCTACAGAGTGAGTTCCAAGACAGTGAAACTCTGTCTCCAAAAACAATCAAGAAACAAACAAACAAAAAAAAGAAGAAAAGAAAAAGAAAAAAAGAGAATGTTCAGGTACTTCACGTATACTGCTCTACATTGTTCTACAATGAACACTGGGCAGCACACAGGCAACAGATCCTGGATTCTGCCCTACATTCACCAGCTCCATACACAGCCCTGATTCACTATTTTTTCTTTTACATTCCTATGTACATATATGATATATTTTGGTATTATATTACCCATTACCTTTTTTGTCCCCTTCCCAGTCCTTCTGGTTTCCTTCCTCTCCCCAGCTAGTCCTCCTTTAACTTGTATGTTTGGTGTGTGTGTGTGTGTGTGTGTGTGTGTGCGTGCACGCGCGCGCGTGCGTGTGTGTATACATGCATGAGTCCCAGTGAGTTTCACTAGGGCTGTTTAGAGGCATGGGTGAGAAGTTCTGTTTAGGAGCATCGGAACCTTGCCAGTGGCTTGCACCATTTGAGAAAAAGGTGAGTCCTTCCCTGGAAGGTTTTAATGGCCTAGAGATCCCCATAGAGGAGAGGGATCTCAGGAAACTGTGCCTTGATTTGCTCATCCTAGCAAACCCTGAGCATCTATTTTGTGTTAGGCACCAAGTCTTCAGTAGAAAGTAAGGAGTTTTGGACAATCTGCTTCAGGGGCACCATACCACAGGCCATCCTCTGCCAGGAAGACGTCATCCAAACTAATTGTATTTGGGATGACAGCCAAGTAAACTGTATTCCAAAATGCTGAGGCCTAGGATTTCAATAGATCTTTTGAGGGGACACAATGCAAACCATAAAACCAGACGACATGGATAATATCCCCTGTTGTCTCTCAAGGAAGCTTCCAGAATTTTGTGCTGTAAGGGAGAAGAGACTTAGAGCATCAATTACCTTTGGTGTGTATTAACTGAATGAATTCTTCCTAATCTTCTGATGTCCTCACCCCAAATGCCACCAGTTTTTAAAATTCAAAGTGTTTGGAAACTGTTGCTTAGTTTCATAAAGACCCCACTTATTTCTTCTTCCAATATTAATTACCCACACATTCTTTAAAAGATACTATCTCTCCTTTGATTGTTGGGGGCTTCAGAAAATTTAAAATGTGTTCAGCCAAAGGAATGGAACTGAGGACAAAAATGAAAAAAAAACAACAACTCACTTTTGGCATGCTAAGATTTCTGCCTTCTTCTTTCCTCTCTGTGATGTAAGTTGGAATTCTGATGAGCTGTATGTGCAGTCATTTGACCTCTAAGGGTATGTCTACAGAAACAGGTTGTGTAGCCAAGAGTGATACAAGTCGCCCAGATGTAGGATCTTCTGCTTGCCAATGTCTGTGCCTGAGATGTGGGGATGGTAGTTAAAAGTTAAGGAATCAAAATTATGTAATATTATAAAGTCAGGTCTTCAGTTGCTTTAGCCACTTGCAGGGAGTCCCCATCAACTGTAGCACTTGCAGGTAGTCCCCAACAACTGTAGCACTAGGGGCATCACAGCTGACTTCATTCCTGACTACAGGAAGCTCTTAGACAGTGCTGGCTAATACAGTAGTTCAAATACAGGGAGAAAACGCTCTTGCTTTGGAAAACCGGTTTCCAATGGAAAACAAGTGTTTGAATAGGGAAGGGAAAAGGAAGCCAGGATATTTTCTGAACAGTTTTTTGTGGTGAGCTGGAAGTCATTATCCATGGTGCTGAATGGGAATTGTGAATTAGGGATCTGTGAAGGGCCTAGGCACATCCTTTGTGATCACCACAGGTCTCTGTTGTCATTGTGCCTTGACGGAAATGTCATATGCCACAAAAGGGGGCACCTTCAGCTGCAATGGGCATGTGGAACCAAGAATGACCCTTTGGCCACAGCTTGTAAGATCAAGAACATCACCTGAATCAATCCTGGAATGTCAGGTGAGGTTCAGATCTTCAGAGCAGAGGGAAGAGCTTTGTAAAGACGGAGGTAGGAAAGAAAGCCTTTTGCTGTGCTCGCTAGATACAAACATCAAGGGAGAGCAGCTCTCCCGTCCTCAGGCTTCTAGAAACTATATCGGGTACATTTTAAATAAAACGTAAACTTAATGCCAAGACTTACACTAATGCATGTACAGGTACATAAGACTGTCCAAGTCCATGGTATGATAAGAAGATATGAGGAATCTCTTTGGGGTCTGTTTCTCAGTGGCCCCCTCTCAGGAAACACCAACACCTCTGAATTGTCAGTTCCTCCCCAAGGGCACAGTACTCCTGTAGTCCTGGTTTGATGAGAATCAGACTCCTGTGCATCTCATACAGGCTAAGAGAGCATAGTAGTATTTGATGTAGCAATTGTCTACTCTATACCATAAAAACTCTGCACTGTTCGAACCCTATCTGAGGAGCTATGGCACTGCCAATGGCTTTCCTCTATCACCACTTAGCACGTTTTAAAGCCCAAATCTTTCTGAGGGTTTTCCAGGACCTCCCGTCTTTGCCTCTCGCCATCTTGGGGATCCAGGGCTCTTCATTGGGATTCATGAAGGGTCTGGGCAAACAAAACACTCTTCAGCGTTTCAGACCATGGGAAAATTTAAAGGAAAGGACTCTAGGAAATATGCGTTGCCCACCCACTCCTCATTTTGCCTGCCTTTTTTCTTCTACCCCTGCCCCCTCCCCAACCCCAGTTGTCAGTGCCTCTCCTGTCCTTTCTGGGGAAACCTCTGCCTTCCTCTGAACCCTGAACACAGGGACCCAAGCCCTGATCTTGGCCCAGGAGCCCTCATCAAGCATTCACTCCTCATCACTGGCTCTGTCTCGCAGCGGCTCGGAAGAGCAAGTGGTCTTTGTCTCAGATATATTCAGAATCACGTCTTCTCAACAGCCCTAGGAGGAGTCACAATTCTTGTTCCTATTTTGTGAAAGAGGAAATTAAGGCTTTGAGAGGCTATATGATGTAATTAAGGTTATCAAGGGGAAGGGCCAGTATACAGACACGGGTCTGCCTGATTCTAAAGCCCGGATCGGACTCTTATTCCTTGTCTGAATGAATCAAGACCTGGGCAGCCATAGAAAATGGGAAGAAAACACAATCACCACATAGGAGGATTTTCCAGAATTCTATCCAGGCTGTCTAAAAATGACTGTAAAAATAGAACACATGGAAAACATGCCAGACACACTTGGTAAGAATTCTAATGAGCATCCAAGCTTGGCTGTATGCATCTGAGCGATGCCTGATGGAGGTCAGAAATGAAGGATTTATTCTGCCCACGAGTCAGAGCAACTATTGTTATTATTTAGCATTGATTAATTGTTCCTCCAGCCCCCTAAGACCTCTCCACACAGTTCTCAAAAAATCGTTATACTTCGAGTTTGCCTGAGCCTTGACATTCAGTGTAAAGGAGCTTTACTATGAGCCTTTGAAGAATAACCCACGTGCGAGTGACCATGAAAGCACCCATGCAGGCGACATGAACCAACCCACAGTTGGATGCTTCCTGGATCTTTCACCCCCATCTTGACAGTGCTGCTACTCAGGGGAGGTCATGATGGAGATTCAAACAAAGAAACAAAAGACAGGACTTCTACCTGCTTACAGAGAAAACCCAGCAAGCTCCAGCTGTCTTCCATGTTGAGGACTTTGGGAAATGTATAAATATTGCATAATCACTAATGAGGAGGGGGAACCCTTCAGGGGTAATTACAGCAAGGAGGCTTCAGCCACATTCATGTAAGCCTGATTAAATGTAACATTGTAAAGGGAGCTGGGGCAGTGAATTTGCCTCCTGACATCCAATAACGCTCCCTGACCCTTCGGATATTGTCCTCCCTGGAGGTCAAAAGTATGAATAAATTATGGGTCTGACAACTTTGACATGGAGAGGAGTGGGAATGGACAGCTCTCTGGGAAAAAAAAAATCTGACATTGTTTGTAATCACAAAGTATGTTTTTTGTTTTTTTTTTTTTAAAAACCCATATGCTAATATTGCCAAATTTCGGCTTGCTGGGAAGAAGAGCAGATAGCCTCTGTTGCTATGTTTATCAAAAATCCAGGGACTCTTGGAGCTCAAAGCCAACAAGCAGACTCAATCATTCAGCAGAAGGGAGGGAGGAACTAGGCCTCTGCTAGTGACTCTCATCCGTCAGAAATGATCCATCCAGGGGCAGTGCTATCCAAGGCATTGCCTGCAAAACGGTGCGGTTAAACAGTTAGAGGACATGCTTCCACTTAGATAAAATGTCCGGTGTGTGGAGCCATTTGTCACCCATGAGGACCCTCATTTGCAAAGACAACTAAGCCAAGGCCATCACCTGGAATGTGTGAAGCTATGAAATTGCCACAGCTTGCTGAAGAAAGATTGTCTCTTGTTTCAGGTTCTGTCAGCAGATAGGAGAGGTGCAGAAATCAAGGCCTGAAAAGGAGAGGAGGGAATTACTCAGGTGGCCTTGGCGAAGCTGGTTTTTGGATAAAGGCCAGAGGTCAATGTAAAGAGCCCATCCATCCATCCATCCTACCCTAGAGCCTATCGGCCTTGAGTTCAAAGATTCAGCACCAGGGACATAAAACCTACAATATTTGTCATTAAAGCAACTGGTAACATCCAATGCACGAGCTCTATATCACTCAAAAAGCAGGGCTGATGGGAAAGAAAGAACAAGCAAGCCCCTCTCTTCGTGGATAGTATGACCTTGACTGGACTGTATCACTGGACGCACAATAACTTGTGCAGCAGCCCAGGCAGATTCTTTGTCTCCTGACCCAGGTCCAGAAGCAGCTGCACACCCATAGACACAGAATCAAGAACACTGTGCTGATTCCAGCTACTTGAAGCCCTGTTGGCAGTTACAAGGCAATGAATGGCAAATAGATTTAATTTTGCATCACGGGCTTTGTCTGAACACTGTCTACTCTACCAATGAACTCCTCGGTTGCTTGTATCGTTTCTTTCCCTGGAAATACTTCCTCTGACTTCCTCTAGGAGATAGAGGACAGTGAGTAAACATTTAGGATGCAGGGTCTGACCACCAAGCCTTATATGTAACTTCCTTCTTCCTCAGTGTGGAGGGCACTCTGATATGGGACCCATATGGTCACTGTGGGACCAGAACACTCTTGTCTCCAGTAGCCGAAAGCCAGGCCATGATGGGATACACAGTAGCCACCATCAGTTGAAAGCATCCGTATTACAAATCTCACGTGTGGACAATGTTGAGAGATACCTGGCAACACAAGGGGCTACAGATTAATTTTGAGGTTTGTAACTTTCCATCAAAATGTTATTTATCTTGAGTGCTGAGCTCTAGAACCCCTCCGGAAAATTGTATATGGGGTGAGCATTTCATCTCTCTCCCCCTTTCTCACACTTGGCTGGAAATATTGGCACCGGTGGCTGACAATTTTCAGCTTCCAGGAATACAAATAGCCAGAGAGATCTGCCTTAGTGAGTGTGCTTCAGATGCGAATCCCTGTGCCATATAAACTAGCCAAGTAGTGGGTGGAAACATACTAGGGGGAGAAGTCCATAGCCTGGCTATGGATTCAACAGGAAAGTCCTTGAAGAGCATCCCAGGCTCAAAGCCCTTCACAGGGTAACTTAGGTAACACCCAGTAACTTGAAACTACAGAATTTATTATCCAACATTCATGAAGGCCAGCAATCTAAAATCAAACTATCCACAGAGTCCCCATCCCCCTGAAGATGTTAAGGAAGACTTTCATGATTTTTTTCTTAATGTTTGTTTACCATTACTGGGTTTGGATAAACACAATTCTCATATTCGTCAGATATGGATGCTCCTTTTATAAAGGTCACGACTCACCCTGGATTGGGCACTCTAATCCAAAATGGCCTCATGTTAACTAATCCCATGTGAAACAATCCAGTTTTCAAACAGCCATGTTTTGAGGTCCTGAGGATCAGAGAGTTCCGGCCTGTGAATGCCAGGGTACATAATCTACCCCACAATACCAGTTGTACCCAGGCCTTTCTCCTCCCAGTCCTCAGTCTTGTTCATCCTCCTCCATCACTCTCTTGTAGATATTAACCCCAAAATAGAGCCTCCCGGTTTGTGAAGGTTTGGGGGGGAAAGGAGGCATCTTTCGCATTTATTATTGGTGGTGGTTTTGTCAATGTTTGTTTTTTTGGTTTGTTTTTGTCAAATTAACACGTGCTAAAGTAATCTGAGGAAAGGCCATCTTAATTGAGAAGATGCCCTCATAAGATTAGCCTATGGGCATTTTCTTGAATAGTGGGAAAGTTCTAGCCCACTTTGAGTGGTGCCACTTCTGAGCAGATGGTTCTGGGGGGTATATAAGAAAACAGGCTGAGCAAACCACAAGGAGCAAGCCAGGAAGCACCATTCCTCCATGGTCTCTGCTTATTCTTGACTCCAGGTTCCTGCCTTGAGTTTTGCCCTGACTCGTCCGCTGGGATTGAGTGCAAACCTGAGATTTGTAAGAAAAAAACATGCCCTTTCCTCCCCAAGTGGCTTTGGTCATGATGTTTTATTGCAGCAATAGTAACCCTAACTAGGACACAGCAGCTTAAAGAGTCTCATTGACCCTTGTCAATCCAGGTCAAGAGTTGACTCTCATATCTAATGCATCCGACTCTCCCCTCCCCTCAGCGCAAGTGTCTTGGTCATGGATTGGCGGGTATTTTGACTCTTAGTTCCTTTTTGGTAAAGTCAGTCTTTCATCTGTCCTTCTGCTCCCTCTCCCTGGATCTTCTGATGTACAGAGTCACCAGGAGCTGTCAGTCTTCTCTCCGCTAGCACGGATTCACCACTCACACCTCATGTGACATACCACGGTGGGTGACTATAGGAGCCATTGAGGGGATTCTGTAATGAGAGAAATGGGTTCTTTAACTTGATCACCATCCCCAATTGGCTTCTGCCTCTAGGTGGGAATAGCAACTGAAATCCAGCTGTTTCTCATCATGTCTGCTACCCACAGGCAATTTATCCAATTTGTCACTGAACCCTAGGAATTCACAGTGCTGCATTGTTGCCTCCCTTCTGCCTTCCTGTCATCTGTCTCCCAGTTTCTTGTCCCCTCCTTAGGGTGACTTGATTTCTCCTATGAGCATGAACCACTCTCAAATCTCCCAGAGAGTATTGAAAGTCACTATCTATCTCTTGGGGGCAGGGGAGTTGGGAGGGGGCCATCCCAGCAGACTTCACTAGACTCACGATTCCAGATGTCTGCTGCCTTTTCCCCTTCCCCACTTTTTAGCTCAGTTACTCCCTCATGCTGACCAGGGAAAGGGGCGGGGAAAGGAAAACAGGCTCTGGTATAAAGTGTGGCGGCAAAGTGCTATCTCCAAGTGGGCCACAGGCACCCTGGAACCCACTTATGTACAGCTGTCTTTAAAACTTTGTGTGATATGTGCAATTAACTTGCTTATTCAGATGTCACAGGAAAGAACCAGTCAAATCCAGTTCTGGAATTCTCCACGAAACCTGCTCACAAGAGCAGGGTCTGGAGACATTGTGTCTGCAGCACTTGCCTTCCTCCAGAAAGACAGGATGCCTTTGTTGTCACTGTTGTGTGCACGGTGGAGAGATACACTTGACCACAGCCTCTAAGACTAGAAGAACACCAGACTGCACAGGCGATTCCTCCATGTTCTGTGCACTTCCTGACTCTAAAAGTCCTTTGTCAGAGGGACAGCACTTTCCAATATGATCAAGGACCAACAATGGCCAGTTTAATGCCAGGGATATTCCATCTCTTTGCATTCACGTTGGCCTACCCAAGGGGACTCCCACACTTGAGATCTGGGGTTATCTCCAATGCAAAACTCAACCAAAAGCACTGCCCGCAACTGGTCATCGTTATCAACATCACTTCAGTGAGCTTGATCTAGTCAACCTGTATGATGGAAAACAATTACACATGCATTTTTTTCCATTTCATCCTCACAACCACACTAAAGGAGTTATGACTGACTGTCCTCATGCATGAAAATAGGAAACCAGTTCCAAGGCCAAATATCCAGCAGTGGATTCAAGGATTTTTGACGTTAAAGCCAAAGTTTCATCCTGCTTCTACCCTGGTGCTTGCTGCTGACCTCATTCTGTAGGACGAAGATGAGAAACAAGGCAAAGGAGCAGCCTTCAGCATTTTCTGATGCAGAGAATGATGGGCAAGTGGAAAAAGCAGTAGAGCTGCTCTTTTCCTTAAAATTTATTTATTATTTATTTTGCCCAAGAGTGTGCATGAGTGCCTGCCTGCATGCATGTGTGCGTGCATTCATGTGTGCACACGCTCTCTCTCTCTCTCTCTGTGTGTGTGTGTGTGTGTGTGTGTGTGATTGCCATATCTCAAGGGTTCTCATGAAGACCAGAAGAGTGCATCAGATCCCTTAGAGCTGGGATTACAGATAGTTATGAACTTCTATGCATGGGTACTGCAAACCAAACTCAAGTCCTCGGCAAGACCAGTATGTGCTCTTAATCTCCGAGCCATCTCTGCAGCCACAAGTGGGGCTGTTCTGAAGGGAAACTAGTTTTTTATGGCTAATGTTTGCCTCTGGCTAGGACTAGCCTGATAGATTCTTGTTCAGCCTGCTCAGTCAGATACTCCTGGGTTTCCTCTCTTCTAGTTTTCAAAAGGTAAGAAATCAATCCCCTGCCAATTCTGTTTCCTTTTAATTCAAAGCACGTATGTTGAAAAGGAATTACAAATGCAAGATGAGCCCCGTGAACTCCAGAGGGGTTGGAATGTCTGAGGGGGCTCGGTAAATGGCTGTTATTTGGGTATGAGCTGTTGCCTCATCGTTCACATAAATTTGGAATCTGTGCTCAGATGGGCACTCCTATGAATTGTTCATGAATCTGAAATAAAGTAGAAATAATGGTAACAAAAGAAGTAACTATGTTCACATTTAAACACATTAATTACATAGGAAAACACAGTGGATATTAAAAAATGGAACTTAACCTTGAAATCAACATCTAAATACTTCTTATTTGATGGATCCCAACTATTCACCTTCTGCCTCTTGGCTTAACTCTTTTTGATGTATAGTTTGTGTTTGGCCCAAACATGATACCTTCCATCTGTCTTCCCTCTTGACCTCATTTAAACAGCTTTCTCTTCTTGGTACCTGTTGAACATTAGCCCAAGTTTAGAAATATTGGGGTTCATAGGAACTTCTTCCTAGACAGATCCTAGAAAAAAAAACAGTGTTCCCAAGAATCCTGTTAAAATTATTCTCTGGGAAATAAGATGATATCCTCTGCCCTTTGGGAATCTCTAAAACCCAAGAGAGCAATCTGAGGTCCTATATAACTAACCCCTCAGGAGTTGGATGAAAGAGAAATATTCTCCTACAGGTGGGGAAACATTACTCTGGATCCTACTCCAGCCTGTCCCAGACTCCAGGAACTTAGTCCTAGAGACTGGGGTCAGACAATGCTTCCTCATTGGACCAATGGCAAATTATGGGCAACAGGGTAGAGATTTTGGAGTCATCTAGGTTCAGTGGATGAATCCCTGATCTGTCATCCTCTCTTCAGGAAGGAATTGTTCCCTCTAAATTTGGTGGTAAATATTGACCTGCAGGGCGTGACACAATGAAGTCTGCAGTTTCATCAGGATGGGATCCTAAACTCGATGCCTAATGAAGGAGTTGGTTGGAGGTAATGTTTAAACCCCTGAAGGAGGAGGATTGTAGCAAGTTCAAGGCCAACCTGTGTGTATTAGTCAGGGTTCTCTAGAGAAACAGGACGGATAGGCTGAACATATATCGAAGGAAGGATTTATTACAACGACTGTGGTCCAACTAGTTCAACAATGGCTGTCTGCCCAGTAGTTGTTGAGTCCATGGGACTGTATGTCTCAGTTGGTCTTCAGTGTGTGTCAGAATCCCTAAGACGCAAGCTCTAATGCCAGTGAAGGAATGCACTTGCAGGTGAGAACAAGCAGGCAAAGACAGCAAGCTTCCTTCTTCTATGTTCTTTATACAGGCTGCCCAGAGAAGGTGTGGTCCAGATTCAAGGTGTATTTTACCTCGCCAAAGATCTAGATTAGGAGTGGGTCTTCCCACTTTGAATGATTTAATTAAGAAAAAAAATTCCCCACAGGTGTGTCCAATAATTTGGGTTTTAATTAATTCTAGGTGTAGTCAAGTTGACAACCAAGAACAACCATCACACTGGCTACACAGTAGATTCCAGGTCAAGCTGGACCACAAAAGCAAGACATTATCTCAAAGCAAGCAGACGAAAAGCAACACAATATTAAGATGGCCCTGGGTCAGGGCTACCTTACAGCACTCAATGGGACATCTCTTGCCACACAGATCAGAGCTTCCCCAGGGAAAATGGCTGCCTTGTCTTCAGGAGCTAGGCTAAACAATGAAGTGTAAGAAGCTCACACTTTAGCAGGCATATTGTGGTAGTTTCAACATATTTGGTCCCATAATCTCATAGGGAGTGACACTATTAGGCGGTATGGCTTCGTTGCAGTGGGTATGGCCTTGTTAGAAGAAGTGTGTCACTCTGGGTGGGCTTTGAGGTTTCCTACACTCAGGATACCACCCAGTGTCTCAGTTGACTTGCAGTGTTCCTCTGATCAAGATGTAGCCAGCATCATGTCCACCATGCTTCCTGCCGTGATGATAACGGACTGAATCACTGAAACTGTAAGCCAGTCCCCTCAAATGTTTTCCTTATAAGAGTTGTGGTGGTCATGGTGTCTCTTCACAGCAACAGAAACCTTAACTAAGACATATATGGAGATGGAACTGCCCGGGGAAAAGAGAAAGTTCATAACTCCTACCTTACCACACTCCAATGGAAGATGGCCGAAGAATTCTTAGTATTTAATCTCTCTCTACTTTTCTGCCACTTTATGGAGTACATACATTTTGCTATGGATTACATCATGTGCCTCCCAAAAGGGCCCTATGGAAACCTCATCCCTGGTATTTCTGAACATGACCTTAACTGGAGAGGACTTCACACAGGCAAGCAAGTTAAAATACCATCGTTATAGTAGGCCCTGATCCAATGTGACTAGTACCTGTACCCTGCTAAAGGGAGAAATTTTGACCCAGACTTACAGCTTTCTGGAGAAAGGACTGTATGAAGAGACAGAGAAGGGCCATCTACAAGCTAACAGGCCTGAAGTCACAAAAAGGTAGTGAGGAGCTGACAACAAATGCCCCTCCCAGGCCACAGAAGAATCAGTCCTGTGGATGCTCTTAATTTGGACTTTTCAACCTCCAGAATTGTAAGCCAATAGCTTTTATAATGCCAAGGAACCTAGAAACAGGCTGCTAACACCCTGGCCAGAAGAAAGAGGGAGGCCATAGACGGTAACACAACGCTAGACCAAGGCTTCAAGTCCACAGTGAATCCACCCTTGTTCCATTAGGTTTCACTTACACAACACAAACTCAAAGGCAAGACGTCTCAGGAGTCCAAAGATCAGCAACCATAAATCATCAAACTCCAAGCAAGAGATTTCTGACCATGTGGTCTATGGGATGCAAGGCCAAATACCCAACATACACACCATTCAAAAGAAAGACTACCTTAGCTCACTATGAGCTAGGGCAAACAGGAGGTTGTGTGGCCCTTGGAGGTTTACCAAGCCTCAGCTCAAACGCTGGCTCTCCCTCATACGTACTGTATGCTGTAACATGAGGGGCCTGCCCGTTGGGGTTTTTGTCCCGCCCATTACCCCACAGCCAGCAAGCCCCAAAGAAAATCACACAGAGAGTCTACATTAGGTTATACACTGATTGGCCCATTAGCTCAGGCTTCTTACTAGCTATTATAACTTATATTAACCCATCTATGTTAGCCACATGGCTTGGTACCTTTTCTCAGCTGGACAGCTTACATTGTTGCCTCCTTGGTGGTCTGCACAGGAATGCCAGGGAAGCTTCCTGCTTCCCAGACTTTCTCCTCGCCCTGCCTCTACTTCCTGTCTGGTTGACGCGCCTATACTTCCTACCTGGCCAATCAGCATTTATTTAAAACATGATTGACTGATCAGACAAGTCTCCTGCACCAGTATGCTGTAAAAATGGAGATCAAACACAAGGCAGGATGGCCAGCCCTAGCAAGGACTATTACATGGCTGTCGCTGCTAGACTGATATCTATCCAACAACGGTGACTTAGAAGCCAGTACCTACAGAGCAGGACTCCAGAAAAGGAGGGGAGTTCAGAGGAACGCAGAAGAAAGGCTACACAGACTGCTTGCTAAGGGCTGGGCAGGGCCAGAGCACAGTGAGTTTTTATTCTGGCAGCCACGAGGCCGCAAAGCTGAGCATCTTTCCTGTCAGGTTCTTCTTCACCTGAGTTCCTAAAGAGGAAAAGGGAAAGAGACATGTGGTGGAAGGTGAGGGAAGGCAGCAGGGACAATGGCAAGAAATGATCAGTCACCTGGAGAAAATAAAGCTTGTTGTCTGTGAGTTCAAATTAGCCACTTGAATGCAGTCAGAATGCTTTAGAACCCAGGGCTTGGAAGTAATTGGGAGATGGATTTTGCATTTTGTCACACTATATAATTAAGAGGTAGAATCCAGGCAACATCTGAAGTCTATTAAGAGACCTCAATGGAAGATGGCCATGTTCGCCGTCCTGGGATGAGGTAGAAGTTCTCTTATTGCTCTCCCGGGGAAAATGTGACTAGACTATGCAGGCCACACACAAGGTGACAGCAGGCCTCCAAGAGGAGCCTTCCCTGCCTGTTCCCTAGTCACTCTGTAGCACTTCAAATACATCATCATCGTGGCCCCTGTCGCCTCTGACAGCAAATATGATTTCAGTGTCAGAGAGCTGACAGAAAGCGCGGCGTAATTTACAGCCACATTCAGCTGGCCAAAGAACACACCTGGCTCCCAGAGGCGTGGGATAGAGACGCACACCCAAGCACAGGATTTTGTTAGCTAGCTGAAATGGGTGAGATTCCTCACAGGGGTAATCGTCACTTCCTACAGAGGGAAGGGGCCGATGTGAATGAAAATATTCAGTATGGTGAGGGCTTCTAAAGTACACTTTGAGAATCATGGCTGGCAGTAAATTCTACCGTGACAGAGAGATACCTACAGAGGAAGTGCTCACTGGGGTGAAACTTTCTGCCATTTACCAAGGAAAAGGTGTACTCAATTTCAACTGTGTACCTTGAAGAATCTTTTAGACGTGACATCATGGGCTGCCTCTGTGGCCTTAGAAAGGACATGGTTTGAAAGTGCTGAATTCTTGTAATGACTGAAGTTGGGAGTGGGGGCGGATAGGGAGGTTTGGGAAGGATGCAGTTCTAACACAAATACCTAAAATGAACCAAAGGCAAGGCATTCAGAAATACGGGCTGTTTAGTGTGGGCAGATTGTTTTAAAGGATGCTCATTGCCTTCCTGGGAGCTCTGGGAAGCAACTACTGAGCGAGGAAACCTGGAATCGAGTCTGGTTTGTTTTAAGCTTCTGTGTAAGCACCATTCCGTATAGGGCAACCACGAAGCAGAACCAGAACCTGAGCCAGCCAATCTGCTTAGCCCTGGCTCTTGGTTTTATCACTTAGTATCCCTCTTTATGGTTTGGGGCCAGTCCTCTGATCATGCAAACAGAGCCCTGGTTTTCTGTGATGTTGAAAGCAGGCGAAAAGTATACAGAGAGAGGTACAGAATGAAGGTAGACCAAGTGTGTGGTGGGGCACAGTGGCCAGCGCATGGTCACACACAGTTCAATGGACGGCAGGCTATGTGAGATATAGGGGTTAGTTCAGCAAGATGACTGAGCACCTCGTATGCGCAGGTACAAAGGCTCCCAGAGAGGCAAAGCTGATGGCCAGGGAGGACAAACGATGCAGGATGAGGAGAGGGAAGACTCACGACAGTGACAGCTGAATTATGTGCCCCAGAGAGGAAATGACTGGAAAGGAAAAGTTCAGACCAGGGAAGCTAGGTTGATGGCTCTGTTTCTCCATCTGTGGAAGGGAACAATGAATGGCCATCTCTGTCATTTTCTCTTTGACTTTGCTCCATTGAGGTGAGAGCTTTCAACAGACACTCATTCGAGTGTACATGCACTTAGGAATGGGAAATTGGGTGTTTGTACAGAAATGTCGTGGAGCCAGGCGGTGGTGGCACACGCCTTTAATCCCAGCACTCGGGAGGCAGAGGCAGGCGGATCTCTGTGAATTCGAGACCAGCCTGGTCTACAAGAGCTAGTTCCAGGACAGGCTCCAAAGCTACAGAGAAACCCTGTCTCAAAACAAACAAACAAACAAACAAACAAAAAACAAAAAAGCCCAGAAATGTCGTGGAGAGCAAAATCTTATCTCTCCTGAAAATCTTTCCACTACCAAAGGGCCACTTCTAAGCCTGACAGAGCTCGGGACTGTAGGAAGGTAAGAAACTCAACTGCAGCCTGTGCCATCGCTGGACCTTCTGATGAGTCTTCAAATATGGGTTCAGCTATCAGGAACCTGACCTTATCGTTGAAATGTGTCTTCCTATTTGTATGTTGTCCAATAAATCTTTCATCCCTATTTATATGTGTCTGGAAGGGACAAGGAAAACAGGATTTGTTTGTAACTAAAACATAGATACAGGTCGTTCTTACTATTTCATCCATTTAGACCCTGGCCAAACATTTATTGTTGGATATTATAGGCTAGATTGTATCCTCAGAAATTCATACACTCAAATACTAAGCAACAGTAAGTATCCCATAATATGACTACATTTGGAGATAGGACCTTTAAAGCGATAGTTAAGTGAATGAGGCCATTTAGCTAATCCCTAATTCAATAAGACAGCAGTCCTTAAGGACGAGATTAGGATGAATGTGTACAGAGTGGAGATGACATGAAGACACAGGGATGGGTTTGCCACTCACAAGCCAGAGAGAGAGACCTAAGAAGACACCAGCCCTACTGACAGCTTGATCCTCGGCTACAGAATTCCATGACGATGAGAAAATTAATGTCCGGCGTTCAAGCTGAATCGACCTTGGTACTTTGTGTTGCGGCTCTTACCCAGTACTATGTAGGATTACTGTGCACCAGGTCCGTCGTTCAGCACGGGACACATGAGGGTGAGCAAGATTACCTCGCCCATCTCAGAGAGTTCACAATCTAGTGAGGGGTCGAGTCCCTGCACATGTAGTGTGGAGAGCTAGGAGACTTGGCGTACTGGAGCAGTGAGCGGCGTGGAAGCTCCTGCTCCAACAATTCAGAGCTGACACCGCAGCATGACTTAGCTCATCCCGCAGCACCACAAGTTTTGTGTTGGTCAATCTTCAATCAATAGATCACATCTGTTTGTGTGCTGGCTAGATTGCTGACGCGCCAACTTGTACTTTGGAATAGTAAATAAGCCCTAAATTCATGGGGCTGCAATAAATTGTTGGGCTGTTGAGGGGTGTGGATGTGATTGTATGTTCTATATGTGTCTGTATATATGTATACATGCGTGTACACATGAAGGCCAAAGATCGATGAGAGGTGTCTTCCTTAATTACTGTCTACCTTAAGGTTTGAGATGGGACCTCTCAATAAACCTGGAACCTGCCAATTTAGCTAGGATACCTGGCCAGAGAGTCCTGAGGCCCCAGCTGTCTCCACCTTCTCAGGGCTAGGATTAAAAGACGTGTTACCATGCTCATCTTTTGCATATGGGTTCTAGATGGGATCAAATTTAGATTACACACTTATGTGGCAAGCACTTTGCAAACTGAGCTATTTTCCCAGCCCCAGGATCCATGCTTTTAATAAGTACTAGGTAATGCTCGCAGGCCACACTTGGAGGCCTCTCACCCAGCAGATGAGAACATTCAGGCTGTAAAAGGTATAGTGATTTATCCAAGGTCACAGCACCGTCTACAGAAAGTCCAACAGATCTCTGTCATCTGAGCAAAGCAGTGATGACATTAACTCGGGATGGTCAGTTCGGAGCCCCATAGGACTGCCCACTTCCAGAAGCCTCATTCTAGTCCTGGGTTTCTCTTACCAAATGCACAGACAAGACAGAAACTCACACATGGAGCAGGATTCCTTTACGTGAACACTAGAACCATTCCAAACCCTTATATATTTTTTCTGTTCGATTGTTTTTGCTTCTTTTCCTTTCTGTCTTCTGCCCATCACAGAGGACATGTGTTCATGAAATATATTGTAAGTGTAGCTGTTGGGTTGGACTGAGCCAACACAAATAGTCAAATAGCTAAATAGGTTTCAAATTTCAAATCAAATGCAAACTGAAATTCTATGTAATTAATGCTTATATTTCTGCCCACCTCCATTTATAGCCAGTCAGTACATTAGCTTTATCTCAGAAGGATAAAGGACAAAATGCATTTATACATATCCATTTAAGGTTAAGGAAATAATCTTTTCAGGACCATCAGAGAAATCCAAGTGAGAGGTGACTTCCCCATCATGGGCTTGAACTTGGGAAGACTTTCAACATAATGGTTGACATATAAAAGGCATTTATAATAATTACTTGGGGACTAATGACAGTTCAGACAATAAGAAGCCTAGTTCCAAACTTCCTTGATCAGCAGTGTTTGCTGTGACTAAGAGCCAGGTAGACGGCGGGCATTGACTTTGCCTAACCTTTGACTTGTAATAAAGATGCAATAAAGTAATTGGTTAAAACAGAGACATGCCTGATAAAGAATGTTTGCTTTTTCAAGTAACTGGCTAAAATAGGAGCACACCTGATAAATGGGTTTCTGAGGCGTAGAAGGCCAGGGTGTGCTAATTAGTGGGGGTTCCATTGCCTACACGGGTTCACTACTTTTTCTCTTTGAAGAGAAATGAAGCAATGGGAAGGTTCCGTGGTGGTGGCCGTCACTACAAGAGAAGAGCTGGTTGCTAACAGCGCTGCAACACGTCTTAAAATGTGTCTACTTCCAGCAATATAGAGAATGTGGAATTCTACTCCACATGTAGTCACAGACCTGTGGTTATCATCAGGAAACCCATGCACTTTGACCGTCTTTGCAGAGATGAGGAAGACAAACACAAGAAAGGGAGACTTTCTAAATCCTCGCCTCTCTGAATTCTCTACAGTCTAAACCAGAGTGGGGGCCATGGGGGTGGGGAGAACCTGTGGCTGTCTCCATCTAACTTACTTCCCTAAGAATTTGTTCTGCACTAAATTCCTTTTACCAAATGCCAATTTTTTTAATTGAAAATTTATTTCTTTACTTAAGTGTCTAAAGGATGACATTTAGGACAATTATGAGCAGGTCAGAATGCATCATATATCACAATCATAATAAGAATGACACAGAAAAGGGCATCGAGAGTAACCACACATTAGTCGCTCGCTTTCTGTGTCCCCTCCAATAACAGCTAATGGAGTTGGACGGCAGCCATGTTGATTCTGGACACTGGATAAGATACCCTCCCTGCCCCCCAACAACCCCGTGACCTGATGGGCCCTCAGCAGTTCTTATCTTGCCCCAGTAACTAAAACTTCAATTCCAGTTCCTGGAGTTCCAATCTTTTCCTGCTGGGATAAGCTATCTCATAATAAGAACCCTGACACCCACAACCGACTCGGAGAGCGTTACAGCCGGTGAAGCAATCCTTAGAACCTCGCTATCACTGCAAAAGAGCGATCCTTTGTAGAACTCAGCAAAAGCCCAGGGAAAATTACCTCTTGTGGTATAGCCGGCCTTGGCGACTGAGCCTGAGAGCAGACGTACCAACGGCAGGAGGAGTAAGGCTTCCTCATCTCTTGCCAGCCAGTCAGGATTTGGGGCACCCTTCTAGGGGTGTGACACCACCTAGTTACAGTCTTTGATGCCTGATATTCCTTACAGCAAAAAAATTGTTTCATCTGCTCATCATTTATTTTGTGTCAGAAACTTTTACAATCTACTCTTTAAGCAAGTTTCATGTTCTCGGTCACATTTCAAAAGTACATATTACTATCCAAAAGCGCACGGTTACCAGGCTTAAGTACAAGGTCACTAGCCACAATTGCCATTGTACAATAAACACATCCCAAGCTAATTTACGTTGAGCTGACATCCTTTGATCAATATCCCCAAATTTTACTTATTTTCTTAACCACTCTCCTTCTCTCTTCTATGAGTTCAAGTCTTAGATTCCACACATGAATCCCATTGCACATCGTCTGTCTTTTTATGCCTGGCTATTTCACTGAATTCAGTTCCTTGGGTTCATAGATACTGCTGCAGATGACGGATATCCTTTTCTAAACTCCAAATAGTGTTCCATGCTTGACAGTTCTACAGACAGAACACTGGGAACTCTTAGGCTGACTTCATGTATCTTGCCGAGTGTAAATGCTCTAGTGCAGAGCTCTTTTGTATATATACCAATGTGTATAGACTCAGTGGTGGAATTTCTAGTGTGTGTGGCAATATGATTTGAGTTTTTTTTTCAGTCTCGTATGTTTTTTATACATTTTAATTAAAATGCAATTGCACCCCTCTCCCCTTTCCTGTCCTCTCTCTAGCCCTTCCAAAATCCCTCCCTTCAACTTTCAACTCCTTCCATGTACCCCCGACTCTCAAACTGATAACCCCTTCTTCCCCAGTTATCACTGTTGCATGTGGCATGTGTGTACAATCACATAAATATGATCTGCTGGCCCCCATTTTTGTTGTTTGTGTGTATGTGGTTTCAGGGCTGACCCATTTGTGTTAGAAAACCAACTGGGAGCTCGTCTCTGGGAGAGGTTACATCTCCATCTCTCAGCTGCCTGTAGTTCCTTATCTAGGCCGTGACCCTGTGAGGGTTTCCACTTCTGCATTTGCTTGCCTACTGATCTTGTCATTGTTCAGATCTTGCAACCGAGATTTTTACAGCAGACTTCCTTGTTTCCTGTCTCTTACAATCTTTCCATCCCCTATTCCATGGTATTCCCTGAACCATAAATTCAAGACCTGTGATAGAGATGCTTCCACTGCAATCTGGCTCCCCACAAGCTGATCTCTGCGTTTAAATTACCATACTTAATTAGAATCTTTAGCTAACTAGATATCGCCCATAAATAAAAAATGTAGAGTTTATGATAGTTTATAATTACCATGTGCCCAGTACATTTAAGCCACATAGTAACTATTTGGGGCAGGTTTTTATTATTCCCCCAGCTTTACAAGTTGGGCTCAGAGAAGTCACTGTGTCTGTGCCTGTGGGACTGGAGGCATAGGCCTAAAAACAAAACTACTTAGGTTCTAAATGTGGTTCATTGGTCAAGATTTAATTCTGGCCACAGGCTAGACTTGAGAAGACTTAGAGACCCAGGAAACTTTAAATACATCAAGTGTTCATATGAATTGAATGATGAAACCTTGGGTGTCCTCAATGTGTACTACACTAATCACTGGGTTCTGTGCATTCCCAATATGTGGCAGCCAGCCAGCTTCATCTATCTGCTCCACATCCAGAGTGACTTCTAGTATAATATTCCCACTTTCAGACAGTCATCACGGGATGTTTTTAGTGGACACCAAGAACTCCAGACATCCTTTCCAGCCCCTGGAGTCATTTGAACTTAGTGCTGAAGCCAAGCTGAAAGTCTCAACAATTACTGTTACAATGAGAGGTGGCTTGTTTGTCCTGGCCGCCCGGCTAGCTTATACCCAAAATAACCACACAAAAACTGTATTCATTAAAACACTGCTTGGCCCATTAGCGCTAGTTTCTTACTGGCTAATTCTTACATCTTAATTTAACCCATTTCTATTAATCTGTGTAACACCACGTGATTGTGGCTTGCCAGCAATATTCTAACCAGCATCCATCTCAGGCAGAAGATCCATGGCATCTCTCACTCTGCCCTTCTTCCCAGCATTCAGTTCTATCTTCTCTGCCTACCTAAGTTCTTCCCTATCAGGCCCAAAGCAGTTTCTTTATTCATTAACCAATAAAAGAAACACATGAACAGAAGGAATTCCTACACCATTTCCCCTTTTCTGGTAAAATTACATATAACTAAACAGGTATCAAATAAGAATTACAGTCATAATACTTATATTTACTGTATCTTTTATTATAACTAAGGAGAACCATAACTATAAATTCTTGAACTCCATCAAAGACTCCAGAAGGATATAATATTACCTAAGTAAACAGAAAGTGCATTATAAGCAACTTCCAAAACTCTGGAAATGACAGAGACATCTTGCTGCCTGGACAGTCACCCAAAGTTCTTCTATACCATTGGTACATCCATCTTTGGTCTTCAGGCCCATAGTATCCAGAAGACTTTTCCATGAAGCTGGAAATCTTAAAGACAGGTTAGTCACTTTCTTCTGTGTTTTGTAGAATGTTTCACAGACTCTTTTATGAAGCAGGAACCTTGAAGGACTATCTCACCTTTAGGCAAGTTTTGCAGTTATCTCTCTGTGGGTACTGCATGTCCAGTGAAGCAGTCCAGGCAAGAGCAGTTTCTTGCCCAAATGGCTATGGATGCCCATCTTTCTCTCGAAGTAGCTTAGTGCTGCCAGGAGCAGATATGTCTCACTGTCATGAAAAGTCCTAAATTTTTAAAACATTTAAATCCCATATTCTGAAGGTCTCTGAAAGATTTGAAGAATATCTAACTGAAATATATCTCTATATATTTATAAAATCTAACTAACATGACTACAAGCATGACTATTATGATTATCTATTAACCTATATTTCTTAATTATACATTACATTTTTAAATGAACTACCCAATCACAATACCTTAATCAAGATCAGAAATACATATACATATAACAAAATTTACCTTAAATTTGTTGTCAATAAACCAAGATCTATACCAAAGCAAATTATTTATATTTATATCATATCCCCCTTTAAATGTAAACAAACATTTATAGGCAATATTTGGGAATATGGGCGTAGATTTATCCATACTGCTTCGTGCTAATTGGGGGCACTGTTAATCCGGTCTTTTATGGTGTATCCTGTGTGCTAAGTTCATTTCAGTCAGCAGTTGAGCAAAGTAAGTTTCTCTCCTCCTGCTCTCTGCTCCTTGACCCCCTGTGTCTCCTGTGCTAATTGCCATCTATTGCAGGAGGCTTTCTGATGAGGGTTAAGGATGCACCCATCAATGCCTTTTTAAAAATAGAGAGTTCCAGGTTTATGAACTTGAGAATGTATATCTTTGTTGTTTTCTCTATGATCCATTTTTCTCAAAATGCCATCGTACCAAATTCCTCATTTCTTCCCCAAGTAAGTTCCCAAATTCATAAGAGAAGTTAAAGATAGGGGTCTTACACATGAGTCTAACTCGAGTTGAAATGAAAACCACAGCTTGAGTCTGCCAGGCCTCTGCTTTGCTCTACATCGCAGAATTGCCAACTTTGTTGATACGGTTTACTAAATTAAATTGACCTCACATGGAATTGCCCCGCTCTAGCATCAACCGGGGCATGAAGAGTACATTAGGAGGAGTTCTTGTCCATAACTAGGTTAGGTTCACCCAGACGTTATCAGACCTCAGGATGGAACAGTCCCAGCTGTAAAACATTTAACTCAACCATTCAAAATCATGCCCTTCTGCAACTGCTTGAAGTTGGTAGGGCTTTTAACAGCTCAGCTGTTCCATTGACCTATTTATTTCTGGGGTTTGGCTCCTTTGGTAGTAAGGAAAGGAACAGTGTCTCGGCATCCTAGTGTGTTCAGACCGAATCCTTCCTGGAAAAGAAGCAGTAATGAAGCATTTCATTTAATGTTTATCTGCTCCTGGGCACAGGGAATCAGTGGCAGCCCACAAGAAACAGAAGCGCTGCTTCCTCTTTCTATGCCCCTGAATCTGAGACTGGTCTCCTAGGGATTCTCCAGGCTCTCAATGAGCCCTGGGAGAGTTTGCAGAAGTCCCCTGGAATGAAGAAATGGGTGGGGAGGCCACAGGTAAGGCTCAACTTTTAGTGTAAACATCAAGATATTTGGAGTTCAAAGTGCTACCCCGCCCCAACAGTTGCTCCGGTGGCAGCAATTGTGCCAGGTGTCAGGTAACTAGGTCAGGCTGAGCTGGCAGAGGGCAGTCTGTGGGGGCGGGAAGACAGTGCATATCCTCTCCCCAACCAAGAGCTGCTGTGTGTTTTTGATAAACAGTGGGATGATCACATATCTGAACATGGATTCAGAAGGGAAAAGTGAAGCAGGGCCGGCACCCCTCCTCTCGCCCCTATCATGTGCAGTGGGCTGATTTGGAATAGTAACTTGCCTTTAAGCATTATGGGATGGTACCATACTGAGACATTTAGAGAAGGTGAAAGAATAACATCCCACCTTCACTCTGACACAACCTACCCAGGCCAGAGCCCTGCCTACCTAAAGAAGTTTCTCAGATAAACTGAACCATGCGCAATTCATGTACTGAGCCTCAGCTTCGGTAAGAAATACACATTCCAAGGCTGGGCCTCCAAACATAGTTGCTCATCACTTTCCATTTTAATGAATACAGGAACCACACTGTTCACACCGCCATGTATCTGTGACAGATGACCCCGAGGAGGGAGAGCCAGTGTTCAGAAAGCAAGGATCCCCAACTTGCCCAGCTTTCATTCCTCCCTTGCTACCTCCTTCAGGAACCATCTCTCATGCTCATTTCTTTCAACCTAAGACAAACTAGTCACCATTAATTTATTGGGAGTCCTTGACTGACTGAGTCAGGAAAGTTAATCTCATGGAAATGGGCTTGACCTATGCAGTTCAGCTATTGGTAGCTGGATCCTGAGAAAACTACAGTGCATACATAGCCTGCCTGTATCAACAAGCTGAATGCCATGTTTTCCTCACATCCTGGGAATATGAATCTTGATCAGGTCTGATGATTATTTTCCTTGGCCTTAGTCCTCACAGCTTCCAAGGTCCTTGAGGGAAGAAGGAAGTATAAACTTGCTTGCTTGGTAGCTGAACCCGGGGACACTGGCATGTAGCTGAACATGTGGACACTGGCATGTAGCTGAACCTCTGGACATTGGCATGTAGCTGAACCCGAGACACTGGCATGTAGCTGAACCCGGGGACACTGGCATGTAGCTGAACCTGTGGACACTGGCATGTAGCTGAACCTGTGGACACTGGCACATTGGCATGTAAGAATTTGAATGAGGTGCTGAGGCTCTGTCCCAGTGAGTTAAGTGATTGCCACACAAGCAATTGGACCTGAGTTCAGTCCCCAGAATCCTCATGAAAAACCCAGTTATCGGAATCTATGCTTGTAATCCTAGCCCTGGGGAAGGAGAGGCAGGGAGCTCACTGGAGCTTGCTGGCAAGCCAGTCTAGATGAAGAGGTGAAGGCCAGACCAATGAGAGATCCTATCTTTAAAAATAAGCAAATAAATAAATACCAAATAAACAAACAAGGTGAGCGGCATCCTGAGGAATAACATCAAAGGTTGAACTCTGACCTCCATACACAAGGCACCATCCACCACATGCGTGCGTACACATGTTTACATACATGCAAAAATTTAAATTTAGACCATAAAGAAAGGAATCAGGAGAGATGGTACATATAGACCCTTTCCATATTGGCATTTCCTGATGCCAGGGTCATTTAAAACGGGCATAAAAACTCCCAAGGCATCAGGATTTGGGGATTTGATTCAGAACCAAAAACAAGGGTTCCAAAGCTGGTCAACAACAGAAAAATCAAGAGTAACCAACAGACAGCAAGCATTATCTGAAGCAATTATTGTGTATCTTCTGATTCATCAGAGACCCAGCCATCCGCAGTAAGACTTCAAAGGGAATTTTAGATTGTTTTGTTTAGATGTTCATGTTTAACATGAAACCAGAGAGACGAATTGTTATCATATCTCTATATCCTTGCTACTACAAACTAGCAGGTGCCCTTCTCTCCAAATATCCAAGGCTTTTCTTACAGAGTCAAAATTGATCAAAGGTTACAACAATTGAAAAACAAAAGAAAGGGAGAGAGAATTCTCCAGTTGCCCAGTTGCTAAGCAACCCTGTCTGTCCTGGTAACTGGGTCCCAGGGTCTTCCCTTTCACCTGCTGATTTTGACTCTATCTATAATATATACCAGCATGTTTATTTTCCTGTAAATGTTCCGCAGACAGAAAGCAATGCCGCCCTTTCACTGAAATTATTCATGTGCTAAAACCTTTTATCCACATCGCTGGTGTGACTGACAGTATCACACCAGCGAACTTCCCAAATTAGTTCTTGTTCTGGTATTGTACTCCTGGGCTTTCTTTCTTTAATAAAAGAAAAAAAAAGAGCTACAGTTTTATTTAAGCTTTCTATAGTCTGGCACTATGGCTTCTTGGTACCAGTGATTAAGATGTCACGTCTATTCCAGGCACTTTTTTTCTTCTCCTAGCTGCTGTCGATTTCTAGAAAATCATACCCTTTGAACAATCACACACCCTCGCCCATTAAAAACTTTCAGCTTGCCTTTAGAGCTAATCTCACAAGAGAATTAGAATGAGTTGTTTGTACGTTCTGGAACCTTCCTGGAAATCCAAATGCAATGTGCCTATGACTTGTCTTGGGAGCAAAAGAGAGTGACTCTTTTGAGTTCTTAACTCATTTTTTGTCCTCTGTTTCCCTGACACCATCACCCCCCTCCAGGTGACCAGGTGACCAGGTGATCATGGCACATAGTTCGCTCACTTTCACTGGTTTTAGCTTTACAAACACTTTGCAGGTTGTCCATCTCACTCTCACTGGCCCCCAGAAACCCAGAAACTTGCTTAATTTTCTCTTCTTCTCTCACTTCATCTCATGTCATTGCTACTCTGCTGCTGGAAGGCTTACTTATGACCCTGAGTTCTAGGGCTTTGCCTGTCAAGTGAGAGACCGAAGTCTCTACCCACCCTCAGATTTTCAGACCTTAGCAGGAGCTCAAAGAAGAAAATAGAATGAAAGACTTTCAATTGAATGAAAGTCTTCTCTTCTTTCTTACTAACTCCCCCCCCCCCGCCTCTTTCAACTCAGAAGTTTCTACTTCCTTCTCTGGGTGAACATGGCATGGGGGTGGGGTGGGAAGAGACACTGTTAAGCCCACAATCAAAACTCCCTTGGGGAGTTTAAAATTAAAGGAGATTTATTATGGAACAAGAAAACAATGACCATAGTTAAGAAATTTTAGGAATGACAATGGCCTTCCCCAAAAATAATCCTTTCATTCTCATGAGGCCACCTATGTGCTGAGTCCCTGGAAGCAGACAAAGCAAGAGTACACAGCATATGTAATAATTATCGCAATATCTTTACATTTACTGTGCCTTTGGGTGAGACAGAAAATGCCCATCCAAGTGCCTCTGCAGGGCAGGTCAAAGTCTTACTGATCTTGCTGTCAGCTTGTAATAGTCATTAAAACTTCTGAAAATGGCTCTCAATTGATGGTACTTATCAAGGCTGACATAGCACTGTTCAAAGCCTACCCCCATGTGACTTAAGCTAAAGGAGGGAAGCATTCATTTGCATAATGGAGACTTGTGGGAGTTTCAGGCAAAACCAAGACAGCTAGTGACATAATTACAGCTCCATTTCTCCATTTGTCAGTTCTTCCTGTCCTGTCTGCTTGTTATACTGTGCAAGGCTGTCGCTGATCACTCCAAGTTGATGACCCCTTACTGAATAATTGGAGTAGAAATAGGTCCAAGTAGGGCTGGAGAGATGGCTCAGTGGTTAAGAGCATTGCCTGCTCTTCCAAAGGTCCTGAGTTCAATTCCTGGCAACCACATGGTGGCTCACAACCATCTGTAATGAGATCTGGTGCCCTCTTCTGGCCTGCAGACATACACACAGACGGAATATTGTATACATAATAAATAAATACAGACATACAGACAAAATATTGTATACATAATAAATAAATAAATATTTTAAAAAATAGGTCCAAGTATACACATCCCTGTCAGAAAAGCCCTTGGTTCTCATTGGCTTAGCCTGAGGCATATCCCAAACTTTACTACATCTACTAGGTCAGAGATGTGGATGTCTGAATCAAAATGACTAGGTACTGCTCAAGGAGTAGTTCTGTGGCCAGATGAGAAGGGATGCTCTGAGCAACTAACAGTAACACCCACCTTGGAAACGCCTAGTGTTCCATCAAGCCTTTACTTCAGCAGCTTCTGTTCTGAAGCCCTAATAATAAAACCCATGTTATTTCCTTTGGAAGCTTTCTCACATCTGGTATTTATCAAATATTTATTGGATGTTACCATGTTCCAGGTGATCACTGGGTCTTGAAAACAGTTGTGAGCAAGCAGGTTCTTGTTTAAGGGTACTTCCTCCAAGCCTGGACTTCTGCAGTGCCTTCAGCCCCATTTCCTCCTCTGCTCTACCAATCTGCAGTTCCAGCCTTAGAAGACGGCCCCGCCCCATGCCTGTCTTCAGTTCTTTCCATGCAGTCCCATGTGACAACAATACTCCTGGTCAGGTTGTCCCTACCCACACGCTCCACCTTCCACCCGTCTCATCCTTTGCACCCAAGTGTCACTTCTGGATGGAGCATCTCCAGATTGCCTCTCTGAAGTAGCTGTTCCTCCCTCTGCACTCCTGCAGCACTGCAAGTCCCACCCAGGGTTCACACACCTTCCATCAGGTCCAGTGTTCTGGTCACCGGCAAGCCTGCATTCTCTAAGGAATCCCTGGATAACGTCATGTCTCTTTAGCCCCTCTCCCCCAAGCTCAAGCAGAGAGTATCTGCTAAGTATGCAATGAAACAAGAAAGACTTTAAAAAAAAATGTTTAATAGTATCTCAGTGGTATGTGCCATCGCTGAGCACTCTCTCCACTTGGTCCCCAACTGGTGCTGAGTCAGCTGTTTGCCGGGTGACTAATTAAATTACATCACTGAGTTATCTGCTGAAGCAAATGTGAGGGTCATCGTCACTATCCCCTCTCGCAATCACGCTGTGTCACAATGGGGCAAGGTTCCTCCTGTTGTCCCAGGATCTTGTTGCGTATTCAAAGCTGAGGGGGAAATACTAAAATAATGAGCATTCCACAAAAGGCTGAGAGACTCTGTTTTAAAACCCAGCCTTCCCACCTTCATGTCTATTGAAAGAAGTATTGCCCTAGATGAAGGGGTCAGCATCTGAGATGGCAGGCTTTCTAAGTTACTCAGGAAGGAAGGAAAATTCCATGTTTCACTTCCTGAGACTTCTTCAGGAGAATCTGCAGGAAATGGGAATGTCTTTACATAACAATGGTGTGGAAACACTCTGGAAAGTCTCCTGGAAACAAGTCTCCTCAGGCAATCCCACATAAGCATCTCCCAGGTCCTCTGCTTCTGGGGCCTTTTATGAAGTGGGCACATTTGAAGATCTGGCTTCCCCAAACAAAATCGTCAGACAAAAGTTGGAAGCACGGGTGTGGGGATGGGGGTGGGGGTTGGGATGGGGGAAGGGGTAGGTGAAAG
>JAQHUG010000091.1:3178256-3192243 GCA_028555095.1 Dicrostonyx torquatus | reverse complement strand
TAGCTCCCATAAGTTATATTAACCCATTGTCAGCCACATAGCCAGTACCTTCTCTCAGCTGGGCTGCTACATGTTGCCTTGTTGGAGATCTGCGGAGGAATCCCCGGGAAGCTTCCTGCTTCCCAATTTCTCCTGTTCTCCTTGCGCCACACCTACTTCCTGTCTGGTTTTCCCGCCTACACTTCCTGCCTGGCCAATCAGCATTTATTTAAAACATGATTGACAGAATTGTCCCGCACCAATTCACTGTTGGTGGAACTGCAAACTGACCCGTCCACTGTGGAGAAGTCTCAAAAGGCTAAACACGGATCTACTGCACGATCCAGCTACACAGCTCCTTGGCAGCCATATTCATAGCTGTTCTATCATAACAGCTAAGAAATGGGAGCAGCCTAAACATCCTTCAACTGATTAATAGATAATGTAGTACATCTGCAGCATGGAATACTATTCAGCTGTAAAAAAAAAAGTGAGATTCTGAAATTTACAGGGAAATGAGTGGAACTAGAAAAGATCAAAGACAAATGCTGAGCTTTCTCTCTCATTTGAGGTTCCCAGCTCCTGATCTTCAGCTATGAGTAGATGTCCTGGACTAACCGCAGAAAGCAGGAAAGAAAAAGTGGACCATTGTTGGGGTGGGTGTGGAGATCAGTAGAGAGTGGAGTAGCAGGGTCCGAGTGATCTGATGGGAAAATGGGGGCTCTACTTGCAGAGAGGTGAGAGAAATCAAAACAGGAGGGAGGAGGTAAAATAATGGTAAAGTTGTCGAGAAAGTGTTACAAGGAACAATACTGTTAACTTTCTGTACAAAAAATACTTACATTACACATAAGCGAGTGTATAAATATGGATACACAGTTGAAAGGAAAATTTCCCACCTGGGTTGACAATGTCTCCTCCAAGAGCCAAAGACCGCCTAACAAAAACCCCAACACCAGATGAGAAGCCCTCTTTTGAGCTATTGGTCAAGGTTATCCAAAAGACTCCCAAAATATTACGAGGTATGGCTGCCTCCCTGGGATTGGATAGCCTATCAGAGGGCTTAACCCTGAGGAAAAACTGGTTCTCTCAGCAACCGCCGATTGCCCCATAGCTTTTCAACTATGGGTGGAGCCTTGTGACACTTTCCTCGTCCATGTTGGCATGGCATCTGGTGTTGTCTTTATGCAGGTTTTGTATAGGCAGCTGGATTGCTGGTATTTTGTAGCTGCAACTTGCTTGCCATGTCTAGATGAAGCTGTCTACCGACATGCACCTTGGCTCTTACAATCTTAAATGGGAGGGTTGCCTTATAGATACTAGTTAGGGTCGGGCAGCCCACATTCACGTATTCTCTGAATTCTGACCAATTGTGAGTCTTTGTAATGGTCTCCGTCTGCTGCAAAAGAAGCCTCTTTGATGAGGGATGAGAGTTACACTTAACTGTAGCTATAAGGATTACTATTTAGAATATGATAGGGGAATTTATTGGTTTAATAAAATGGTAGTATTCTCTTTTTAGGGTCTATTACAGGTACTTGGCTGAATTTATGATATTGGGCATGAATTCCCTCCCATTGACAACATGTAGTTTAAAGCGCCAGGCATGAATTCTTCCCCACTGACAACACGTAGTTGATTGGGCTTACAATGCCAGGCATGAATTCCTTCCCATTGACAACATGTGGTTGGCTGGGTTTACAGTACCAGGCTTGAATTCCCTCCCACTGATAACATGTGGTTGGCTAAATTTACGGTACCAGACATGAATTCCCTCCCATTGATAATAGGCAGGTGGCTAAATTTATAGTACCAGGCGTGAATTCCCTTCCATTGAATGCACCTGAAGTCCCTGTAGGCAGCTGTTAACCTGAGATAAAAGTACCCCTATTGCACCACTGGGCATATCTCCTGAGGTCAGATATTTTTGAGATTCATGAACATTACACCTGGGTAGGACTATTGATTACTTTTATCCATTGGCGGCTTGTAGAGCACCTTTGGATGAAAGGTAGTCTTCTTGGAGAAGACCTGAGGGTCATTTCCAGCTCAATTCTTCTAAACTGGTGGTGCTTATTCTGTGGGTCATGACCTCTTTGGGGGTCAAACAACAACACTTTCAAGGGAGTCACCCAAGACCTTCAGAAAACAGGTATCTACATTATGATTCATAACAGTAGCAAAATTGCAGTTATGAAGTCGCAATGAAAATAATTTTATGGTTGGGTGTAGGAAGATAAGACCAACAAGGCTGAGAGATGAGCCAACCTGGAGTCTGCCTGAGGGCCTAGTAATAGGCTCTGTCAGAGGTCCTGATTGTGCCTAGCCAATGAGGGTGACCACACAATGTCAAAAAATTGGATCACAGCCTAGGTGCTGGGAGGCAGGTAGATAAGGCTCTCCCCACTGCTGAATAAAGGAGTTGGCTGCTGCTGCCTTTTACCTGATTCCCAATGTCTGTGCTGGGGACATCAAGCCTTCTCACCCCCTCCCCTGAGGGAGCCATTGGAATCCACCCACAGTTGGGGTCACCAGAACATGAGGAAGTATAGTAAAAGATCACAACATTAGAAAGGTTGAGAATATCTGTTCTAAGCCCTGAATCTGAATAATATTGTTTTACGGTCAAGTTTTGGGAAACAACTAAGAACAATGGCAATGTCTTGTATTGGTTTAGGAGTCTCTTGTTTCCCGTGACTTCTTCAAACATCCTTAGTGTTATCATCTTTCTGGTCTCCTCTTCCTCTGTATTACCCTCATTTCCCTCTCCCCAATTAAAGATCCCCAGTTCTTACATTTCTCCCTTCATAATACCTGTATCCTAGTAAAACCACCTCACTATAGTCCCCACCCACTCCTCTACAGTCCCCACCCCTCTACAGTCCCCACCCTTCTACAGCCTCCACCCACCCCTCTACAGTCCCCACCCTTCTACAGCTCCCACCCACCCCTCTACAGCTCCCACCCACCCCTCTACAGTCCCCACCCCTCTACAGCCACCACCCACCCCTCTACAGTCCCCACCTCTCTACAATCCCCACCCCCACTACAGTCACCTCTCTACCCCTCTACAGCCCCCTACAGTCTACAGTCCCCACCCCTCTACAGTCCCCACCCACCCCTCTACAGCCCCCATGCACCCCCACTACAGTCTCCTCTCTACCACTCTCTCCATGACTCTTTTCCACACTCCTGGATTCTGTGGTTACTGAAGGTTATTCACTCAAATTTAAAGATTTGGAGCTAAGTTCCATAAATATGAGAAATAGAACAGGTGACATTTGTTTTTTTCTGGGTGTGGGTTAGCTCACTCAGTATAATATTTTCTAGTTTTATCCATTTACCTGCAAATTTAATCATTTCATTTTCTTTACAGCTAAGTAGAATTCATTGTGCATGAATATAATCCACTGATCAGTTGAAGGACATTTTTATTGTTTCCGTTTTCCAGCTACTGTGAATATGTTTGAGCAAGTATCTGTGGAGTATGCTACTGAGTAGGTTAGATGCTAAGCAGGGGGATAGCTGGTATGCATGGTAGATTCACACTTAGCTTTTCTCCACCTTTGCCTCGGACGCTGCACTTTGCAGTGCTACCAACAGTGAACGAGGGTGCCTTTTCCCAGCATCCTCACTGGTATTGTCAGCTATTTTCTTGATCTTAGCCATTTTTACTGGGAAAAGATAAAATCTCAAAGCAGTTTTAATTTGCATGTCTCTAATTACTAAGAATTTGGAAACCTTTCTAAGATATTTCTTAGCCATTTTGCTTATTTTTTAATTATATATTTTTTAATTTTTCATATAATACATCCTGTACATATTCTTTCTCCCCCCACCCAGTCCTCTCCCAGATCCTACTCACCTCCCTCCCACACAACTTCATGTTCTGCCTCTCCCTCCCTCCCTCCATCTCTCTCTCTTTCTCTCCCCCCCACCTCTCTCTCCAGGATTATGTCAGCATCCCTGGATTTGCCTGTGACAGATGAAATGATGTTGTTCGGAGAGAATGCGTTACTTGGACAATGTCATCCCACTGGTCATAGACAGAGCCAGGACTCCTGATGTAATCTGGTTCCTTCTTACTACATTGCAAATCCCTCCCTTGCCCTATTTGCCATGACCTATAAGACCTCAATTGTCTGGGAAGGAAAGGGTTAACCAGTAGCCACCTCTCCATCAGCCAGCTGGTGCTCCCCTTCCAGAAGGAATCGGGCTCAGGGATTCATGAGCAAGGCAATCCTAGTTCTTCCACATGGGTCAGGCAATTTGGGACATGTGACCTTTGGTTGAACAAAGGTCTGGTCCATAGATAGCCCGTGCAGTAACCTCTGAGCCTTCACCAAGGCTGACTGACCTCATCATCTGAGAGCAAGCTGGCAGCGTGGGAGTCAGCAGGCAGACAAGAAAATGGAGCAGGATAGGAGGCAGAGGGAGGAAGATATTAACAGTTTCTATTTTTACTATGAAAAGAGATTTTTTTGACACATTAAGTAAAAGAATTTTAATACATTAGCACACAGGGGGAAAACAGCTTTCCTAATGCAACTCTTCCCTGCTCTGGGTGCTTCTCGGTGAGAAAATGGCTCACTCTTCACCCTGGACTTTCTCTCCAAACAGATTTCTTTGTCTTTTTTTTCCCTATTCAAACAACCAAGACATGGCTCATGGGGCTTTCAAGCTACACAATGAATGTAGATGCCGGATACACACATGCACACACACACACACACACACACACACACCATTACATATCCTAGAACACTCCACTTTTGCCACTTTGGGAGATGGCTGATAACAAACTTATCTCCTGTGCACCCACACAGCATACAAATTAAGATGCTAGGCCGCGTTTTCGTTGTGGGAAACTAGTTCTAAACCCAAAAGTAAGTCTGTCTGCCTGTATTTATTTATTCATTCACTCACTTATTCATTTATGCGTTTATTTATTCTTCTCCAATACAATGAATCCCAACCACCATTTCCTCTCCCTCCACTTCTCACGCTCCCTGCCCCACCCCACCTCCCCTCTCCCCCAGATATTCTCCTTGCTTCCCTTCAGCAAAGAGCAGTCCTCCCAGGGACATCAACCGAACACAACATAACGAGTTACATTAGGACTAGGCACAAACCCTCATATCAAAACTGAACAGGTCAACCCAGCAGGAGGAAAAGTGGTTCCAAGAACAAGGCAGAGAGTCAAAGCACTTGGGAGGCAGAGGCAGGTGGATCTTTGAGGCCGGGCCAGCCTACAGAGTGAGTTCTACAGGCCTTTTTCTTTCTTTCTTTTTTTTTTTTTTACCATATTTATATCTATTTTATTTTTTTTGAGAATATCAAGTGGTTTTTTTATTGCTAAATGGTCAGCATTTTAAACATACACACAAGTATTATATAGACTCAACAGGTTACGTATAGCAATATACGTGTATACACACAAGTATATATTCATGCAATAATAACAAATAATAAAATAGATCTTGAATCAGAATGAGAGTGGAGAGGGGCATGTGGATCTGGAGGGTCAAAGGGAAGGGAGAAACAGTAAATTGTAATCTCAAAAATAGACAAATAAAATAGAAAAAAGTGAACATTGTCAAACACAGGACTCCACCACAAATATGTTTTGCATCTCAATATAAATTCATTCATGTTAACATTCATTCAACATAAAATTATCAAAGGATACAAAATTCCCAAGAAAAGGGGAGAGCCTGGGGTTGTGGGAGGGTGGAGATGGAGGAAGGGTGGATATTGGGGAAGGGAATAAGATATCTACATTAACGGGAGTCAATTTAAGATTTGCAAGAGACTTGTCCTCAGAGGGGATCCCAGGTATTCATAGGGAATTCCCAGCTAGGTACTCGGGCAGCAGAGGAGTGGGTGCCTGAACTGAACTTGTTTCATAGTTACTTTGTTGAATATCTCAATCGTCACCATAGAAATTTCGCATGATGGATGGAGATAGAGCCAGAGACCCACATTCACACCAGAACAAGGGATCGTGCTACCAAGGTCCAGTGGAAGGGCAGAAGGAGGGAGAAGATGAGCAAGGACGTCAGGACCGTGAGGGACTGGCCCACCAACAGAGACAGCGTGCTTGGTCTATTGGGAGCTCAATAAATCCAGCTGGACCGGGACGGAATGAGCATATGACCTTACCAGACTCTCTGAATGTGACTACAGGCCTTTTTCTAAAGAGTAGCAGAAGTTCAGTCAGAATAAACTGTGCTAAACCATTCTACTTTAGAAATGTACTATTTCAATTCTTCCTCCCATCCTATCTTTGTCTTGCTTGTGTCCACTTATGAAAATTAACCTGAATAAACTTAAAAACACCTGACATGTTAAGCTAGAGGACAAATGCTATAACCTTTCAGATCAAAAGCTATTGCCCTACTTTGAAATTTTACGCCGCGTGTGACCGGGTAATTTGACTCTCTGAATAGACAGGCCCTCTGGAACAGTCACACACATGTGCAGATGTTCATATACAGGGATATATAGTGGCAAAATAAAGCAAACAGAAAAGTGGCTATTAACAGCGAAGCACTGATGCACTTCTCTAAGAAGAAATAATGTGAAGTCAGTAAAAGTGGTTAACACAGAAAGTCAAGCAAAAACCAGCTGTTGAAATAGGATGCCAGGGATGTAAGTGTTACAGAAGTCTGTATGTCAACATCAGGAAAGAGGAAGATAAACTTGCTCATTCCTGGAAACTCATGTGACATAAATGCCAGTTGCTTATCAATGTTCTCTAATTTTTTTTCATTAAACAAAGTATTGGTGCCTCAAAAATCATGAAAAATTAAAGAAAAAACCAAACTGAATTTTCCATCTCTAAGATCACTCTGACTATTGGGCTGCCCACTCCCCACTATGGCAGAACCACTCACTACCTTATCAGCTGCTTGGCATTAGGAAGAGCTTCCTGAACGGGAGCCACCAGCTCCAAGCATGAGGCTAACACTGGAGATCCCTAGTGATGGGCCTAAGCTTCCACAACTTATGATATTTTAAAACTACTGGCACCGTTATTGGAAGACACATCTATTCTACTCTTCTGGTCCATCTTTCCTGGGTAACAAAAGAGGGAGAGTCTGTACTTTATTTGAGGGGCTTTTTATTTTCATGAATTTTTTAAAGCATAGGTATAGGAAGAACACAGACTCGTCTTTAGTCAGCTTGTCATTTGATGCCTGAGTCACTGGAGAGTGGCCCAGAGCCCCTTGAACCCCAGGAACCTAAAGGATAGCTGGCCAGCAAGCAGGACTCTGCAGCCAGGAGGCTGGGGCCTGGGGCTCCCCCTCAGCAAAGGCTGAGGGGTAGTGTTTGTGAAGGGTTGCCAGACTCGTTCGTTTAATCAGAAAGCTCCCAGATGATGCTTGGAGTTTGATATGGATCGGTCCAGCCTCTCCGATCGATCACTAAGTATTGACTGTGTGCTGACGGTTTGCTGGGCTCCGTGCTAGGCGTTTGGGGAGATGCGCCATGAACGCTCTGTCCTCCTCAATTAGCACCACAAGCCCGCAGGTAGCAGAGCCGGAGCTGTGTGGATGGAGCAATGTGAGCTAAGGAAATGCGGAGAACCTGAGGGCAGCGAGGCCAGGAGGGTTTCAGAAAAGAGTCAGACACAAGCTGGAATCGAGGACAGAAAATACTGTTGAGGAAATAGGCGTGTATTAAGGAGGATACTAACTGCTGCACAGTCAAACGCCAGCCCCTTTGAATCATAAGTGTATTCTGACACAGCGGTGAGGCTACAGGCTGGGTTCCCCTCTCCGCGCAGTTGCTCAGGGTCCTACCTGCCATGGCTCCTACTGTCTTTAATACATACTCTTCAAGGCCACCTCGGGCCTCAACATAATGCCAGCAAATAGAGAGAAGATGGCCTAGGGTCTCAGAAGGATGCTTATGTGGTCCAGGCATGCCAGCAACTTGCATCACTCTTCACAGATATCCTTGGCCTAAAGCAAGCATATGGCTCCACCTAGATAAATAACAAACCTGGTGGTACCCAGTAAGTCAGCCTCTTCCCTATAACAATTCTCTTAAGGTATCTATGAAAGACGCTGGAAGGCCAGCCGCAATAAACAAAGACCTATGCAGAGCAGGATGCAAAGTTGCAGGGAAACAATGATGCTGGCACGTCCAGAGACTAATAAGGATGAACAAGATCCAGGTTGGGATAAAAGAAAGAGATATGAACACCAAGGGTGAGAGCAAGACCTCAACCAAGCTTCTAAGTCTTCCCCACACCGTCCTAGGAAGCTCCACCTAGGGTCTGCTTTGGGGCCTGGGATCCCCCACTGGCAATCGTTCACACTGTCTCCTGCAGGGCCCCACACCCATCTGTGCTGTAGGCTTGGTCAAGAACGCCCTAGAGTGTGTGACCCCTTCCTCAACATAACTCATATGTTAGATAATGTTCGTGTGGCTGATACCAACCAAGAAAAGAGCAAGAGGAGTCAGTTGTGACTGGGGCTCTGGATGAGCCCTCAGCTACCTTCTGAGATTCCACAGAAAGAGTTCCAGGGACGCATGGATCCTCCTACACCAAGGTCGTGAAAGCTTTCTGTGGATATTAACTTTAAGTCCTGCTGTACCCCAAATTAAGAGCACTAATGGGATGCTTTCTCACAGGTTTCTCTAGCCAGGGCTTCGTCTTTTGATTTGTGTGTCTGTTTTTCAACACAGAGGATAGAACCCAGGGCCTTGCACACACTGCCACTGAGCTAACCCTTAGTCCTACTTTGTTGATGCTGGCAGCACAGGGAGGGTAGCCCTTAGCATGTCACCAGAGCCACCAGGCTCTGACACCAGGACATTTGACACCACAACCCCTAAGCCCCTTCCCAGATGTAGTATCTTGTGAGGATGTATCCTTTCCCTGTAAGAAGCTAACATATTATTTAACAAGGTCATGGCAACTTTATAATTCAAAAGTAGGCATGAATTGAGAATAAGAGGGAAATAAAAGACTTTTGACACAGTTACACAAACACTTCCTAAAGTGTGTTTCAGGAATTTAATGCTACAGTCTTTTCATTGGATATATATATATATATATATACACACATATATATATCCTCTAATTTGTATGATTTATGATGCTCTCTCTATATATATAGTATGTGTGTAATATATATAGTGTGTGTGTATAGTATATCTCACCATTACATATTACTATATGTAATGACATTCAAATGGTATGCCAATAGATACCAATGTCAACCCTCATTTACTATATACAGTAAAATTTGATTTGTACAACATATCAATATGCTAACCACTATTTAAAGACAAGCCTTACTTTGTCTTTTTAATCTTTCCCATCCCCATTTCATGCCTGAGCAAACTGATGCTTAAAGAGTTTGGGCACCTACCCAAGGACACCCTGACTGAGAATGGAAGGGAAAATGGGTCCAGCTATGCCTGACAAGACTCTACTTTTAGCCACCACAATCTCCTGCTTCCTGAGGGCCCTGTGCTCACCATCCCTTGGGAATGGCTATTTGTTTGATGTAAAACTCCTCAGAGCTCAGCCCAACCACATACATGCATAAAGAGTGGTACAGTGATCAAGAGCCCAGATTCTCGTGCAAGTTTATCTGGTCCTAAATCTCAGCTTCTTCTCTCACTGGCTGTATAGTCTTGGGTCCATCACTGCACCACTTTGTACCTCATCTGAAGAAAAGGATGCCAACATCACATGCGTGGCAAGCTGTCTGAAAAGCTTAAATAAGCTACTACACCATGAGAACAAAATTAAATACTGTTTGATATTTGATACTAGAATAGACAGCACTGCCAACTAGATAGATTGAGAGCCACAAACTCGTGGGGCATCCTAGGATGGAATATGGCATGGCTAGGACTATCCGTATGTAGAGATGAGAAAGCATATGCCTGGGTCAGTGCCTCCATACAGGTTGTTAGTGAGGGAGCCAGCCTGAAAATCTACCTTGCCTTTCTCTAGCAGATTCAAACATTTTCTGAAAATATAGTTACAGAATTTTAGGTGATGGGAAACCTCACAGCTTTAGATACTCACCTCCTTAAGCAGTCATGCAATGCTCAAGACAGGGATTTGGATTTCATTAGAACCAAAGAAGCTGGCTTGAAAAACTTCTGCAGTAACCCCTGCCTTCCCAGAGCGGAGTCTCTTTAACAATCCTTTGAACTGCTTTCAGTAAAATGGCACTGTCCACCAGGCATTCTGGGCATTTACAGCCAGGAGAAACTGGCCCCCTAGAGCTGGGGTGGTCACCTCTGTCCTCACAGATCAGAAGTTGTAGAGAACTGGACAGACAGGTCATCCTTCTTGTACCCCCGCCACCCCCCAGAACAGCCTTTAGAAAACAAGGTCAAATGTGACAAAGACCATGTGCATTAAAAGTAAATTAGCAAGGAGATAGCTCAAGTGTGAAATCTATGTGATTCCCAGAACCTGTAAAAGAGATGCTGTCTGTGGCAATGTGTGCTTGTAATCTCAGCACTTGAGAGGCAGAAACAGATGGATCTATAAGGTTCACTGGCCTTCTAGTCTAGCCTAATTCATAAACTCTCTCCACACACACACACACACACACACACACACACACACACACACACATACACACATCGCATTGCACCATATCACATCACACACTTTCATGAAAGTCAGCCCATTAGGATGATACTACTCTAATCTGTATGATTTATGATGCTCTATATGTCTTACTGCTCAGTTTTACATAACAGGAATTGAGAGACATAAGAGTATGGAGACGGGAAGGCCTCCACAGGACAATCAGATCAGAACTGTGACTCTTCACTGGGTCAAGGTATTGTTTTACCTGCTCTCAATAGTCCTGTGATACCTGTCTGTTTAGAAATGCTCACTGCAGCACCCCACTTGCTCTCTTTTCACCCTATACAGAGAGAACTCACTTCAGAGAGCATCCTTTGCCTTGTGCTTATGATAACGATAGCTTTCAACCATAGGTCATTGGTTACTGTTTACTGCTTTCCGAGTGCCACATATCCTGAGTACCTCCCTGGACCAAATGCTCAAATGGATACCATGTCTTCTGCAAGGCGGAAGATTCCGTGTGCTCACTAACTACTAAAGGCCATAGGAATGGACTGCAGACGTTGGTTTTCCAAAAGTGGAGTTTTATTAACGAGGTCTGCCAGATTGCTTCAGTGTCTCTTTCCTTTCTGGATAAGACAAACACTTGGCAGACTTACATCAAAAAAATATTTCAGCCAATGACAATCTCTTAACTAGTATGACAAGCTAAGCATTGGCTTAGGTCCTTCTCTGGAGTCTAAATAAAGTAGTCTTAATTTATTAAGCAAGGACAGACACTAAGTTTGCATATTCTATTACTGCCTTTCCCGTATACTAAGGAGCCTGAATTAAGTGATCTATCTTCATATTATCTTGTGCTATAAATAGGTTCAGGCTGAGTGTATACAAGGTCTAGGAATGAAATAGATGAAAAAAGTGTCCAGAACCTCTTCACTTTCCCAGTACAGTTCTGTCCACCTGCGATTCCTCTTATTCCTCCTCTCTCTCAAGAAGTGGTTTAGGCACAGCAGCAGCTATCACACGGGGGGCCATAGCCAAAGCTGAGGGTCCCCATTGACTCGGTAAGTGCTCATCCTTATCGAGTACCCAGTACCTGTCAGACACGGAAGACACAGCTCGAAGGAATATCCCACTGTCTGTGCCTCTCAGACTTTCCAGCAGAGGTCTTCAGAGCTGACACTTAGCACCCTCTTAGACATGGATGCTGATACCCAGAGAGGAGAAAGGTGGCCTGCAGCCACCTCACCTTTTACATCTGAGCTGGGACAGAAACCCACGTCTGCCAGCAGCAGGCTAGGTGCTGCTCTCTGGTTCCACTTGTTGAGTTTTCCTGGAGCTATGGTAATGGCTAGACAAACAATAGAGACATCGGGAAGCTCATGGAGCTTTGGCTTTTGTTTGCTATAGGTAGACGGAAAGTAGCTCTCCAAGTACTGTTGGGCTTTCAGTGACATATAGGAATTTCGAAGACAAAAATGGCCTCCAAATATTTATAGAAATTGCTTGAGAAAAATCTTTTTTCTAACATAAGAATATATTCCACTGTAAGAATGTATAATTAAATAAACATTTATCTATAATTAACATATACAAATTCTGAGTAAAGAAGCAGTTCAAGCAGTCCCTGGCTTTTATGATGTAGAGCAGATGAATATAGTAGAAGCCAGAAGCTTCACTTGTAAAAAATTAAGGTTTTTACTAACAGTTGATAAACAGTGAGGAAGGCTTTTTTCTTCTTGCCAACATAGGTTGCAGAAAGGCCTTACTGTAAGCAAAACAATCAGTTAGTAAGGGATGCTACTTAAAGAAATCATGGTCCCATTTCTAAAGATGGTGCTTGCTTCTTAACAGTTTTTAAAATTTTGACTTTTCATAATAATGTTTTTAAGTTTTGAAGTTATAATAAATTATAACATTCTCCCCTTCTCTTTCCTCCCTCCAACTTCTCCCACGCGCCATCCTTGCTCTATATTAAACTTGGGACCTCCTTCTTTAGTTGTTACATATAGATAGATTACTTTTAAATACATAAATAGAACCTTCTCACGTGTGTGTGTGTGTGTGTGTGTGTGTGTGTGTGTGTGGTCTCAGACATAGGTATACGGTCTCAGGACTGACTACTCGGTATTAGATAACCAACTGGGAAGGGTTCTTTTCTGGGGAAGTGCATATCCCCCACTTTGAGCATTCCCCAGTTACTCGTAATTCTTTGTCTACGGTTGAGGCACTACATGCTCCTCCTTCCATGTTAGCATGTCCATTAATGTCAACCTAAATTTTTAGCATATTGTTAGTAATTATGCTGGTTTCATGAAGTAGAGGTTGTAGGTTTTCCTCCAAGATCTATGACTTCACTATCAACTAGTTGACTAGGTGTCCAGTACCCGGCATGGTTTCCCTCTTACTGAGTGACCCAAAGACCAATTAGAGAGCTGTTGGTCACTGAGAAGGATGCATGCCACTACTGCTGATTATTGTTGTGGTTCATTGATTTCATGTCTGGGTAGGATTGGTGTTTGCCTCCCTTCTTTGAAGGCTTGTATGGCACCTTCTGATATCATGAAAATCAGTATTTATCAGTTCCAAGAAAGAGGCTTCTGGGCCCTGTACCCAAAATGCATGGTGTCTTAACCAATAGGGACTTAACTTCCTCCTCTGAGACGTAACCAAGGACAGCACCAATAGGACATCTGTTTGGGAAATCACTTGGACAACCCTAAGCAACAACTCGAAGGAAGGCTTCTCATACCTGGTGTTGGGATTTTCATTTGACAGTCTATGGCTCTTGGGAGGACCAATGTCAGCCCAGATAGGAGGAGTTTTATTTAATTGATATATGTTTATGTATACATAGATTTATTGCATTATATGTGATTTTCATATAGATAGATAATAATACGCTCTTTATTACTTTTTCGGATATCCTTAGTGCTGCTCTAACCTCCTACTTCTGTATCCATCTCCTTTCCGTTTTTCCCATGTCCCCCCTCAAATCTTTGTACTTTTCTCTGTTGCTCCCCATGTAATTTCATGTCTTGGTAGGATTGGTGTTATGCTTATACTTTTTCTAAACTCCCTCTAAGTTTTTTTTTCTAGATTTCCTTCTTTTAGATTCTAAGGAAATTACCAGGTCGTAAGGCACGAATTATCCTGAGGTAGGGGTGGGGGAAAACTCTTAGAGGAGAGATTGCTCCAATTCAATTCTTAGCCTCTAGACACCCATAATTTTTTTTTACTTTGAATACTTTTATTTTTTAAAGTTAAATTGGCTACAGCCTTACCAATTTTATTTTTTTCATTTTTTATTAAATTTAAAAGAAAAATTTACATTACTCCCCTTGTCCCAGGCCCTCCCGCTCCCCCCCTACCCCACCACCCTCCCCCTGCTTCCTTAAGATGGGGCAGGATACTCTACCCTGTGGAAAGCCCAAG
>JAQHUG010000091.1:3153991-3175806 GCA_028555095.1 Dicrostonyx torquatus | reverse complement strand
CCTGAATGGGAGCATTGATGGCCACCTATGCCAGAGAATCATCATGAATGTAATCCTGAATGGGAGCATTGGTGACCACCTATGCCAGAGAATCATCATGAATGTAACCCTGAAAGGGAGCACTGATGACCACCTATGCCAGGAACTGCCTTTGCTCCTATTTTGTTTGAATATCCTCTCCCTTCTTGGGTATCCATCAGCTGCCTGCATCCCCACAAAGGCTCAAACGACAGGACAACTGTGGCAGTCACACATCACACAGATGCTTGCTGATCAAACAAGGACAAGCTGTGTAAGCCTTGCAGATTCCTTTCTAAAGCCAGTCAAGGGTGTGGGGACATGCCACGCTGAAATCACATTCTTTTGTGACCATGAGGAAGCCCTCCACCTCACCTCACATGGTGATGCGAGAAGTTTTACCATTGCGCCAAAAGCTGCAAAGACCAAGTGCAGAGTGTTGCAGGACAAACAAAACAAAGTATGGATATTAGAGCCTAATGGAAAATTACCGAAAAGCCCAGTTAGAGGTGGAACCAAAGAACTGGGTTGACTTCCTCCACCCAACAGCTCTTCCAGGCTGGCGAGCAGCTTCAGACTTGCTGTCCCAGGCCTTACTCCCAAGAAGACATGGCCTGTGGGGGAAGGGCACAGAGGCTCACACAGGTGGAGCAATGTGTTGAGGGACATATTGGGAAATAGCAAGCTGTCTACAGCCCAGGCGCTCTACTCTCCACAGCCCTTTGGGATCCTCACCACCTCCATTTTATAGGTCTCGAAGCAGAAGCTCAGGCCAGTTAAGTAAGGAGGTGGAGAACAAACCAGATCCCTAGCCTTTTTTTTTTTTTGTCACAAGGGGCAGTTTGAAGATTCTTCTGCTCTATTTATATAAAAATCACATACAGGCAAGGAGTGGCTCCCTTGGTACTGACTGAGCTCTGGACCAGAGGGTGGCTAGCTGGGCTTACAAACTAGCAAGAGGCCTATAGCTCCAGGTGCTGCAACAGATCTTAGCCTTCTGCAGGCTGTCCCTGGTCCCCCTCTGAAATGGCTCGGCGACTTTCTCACATCTGCCCAGGAGATACGCCCTGTCGGCATAGCTAGAAAGGGTGCATGACTTGCTTGTACTCCCACTGTAATTCCACCAACTTCATATGGCCTTTTGAACACATGGTGCCCATTTCCACCATTCATAAGCCTTAAACACGCAAGCGTCATAAGCCTTGCTTGCCCCAGTCATGGTTTTTTGCTTCGTCACTGGGCAGATGTGGATGGCGCCTCAAGGCGGTAATAGCTGAGTGGGAAAGAGGGAACCCTGTGTTCATTTGCGGCTATTTTAAGAGTGCGGCTGGGACAGAAGTTACTGGAAGAGAGAAGAGATCCAGAGTTGAGAAAGCGGGAACAGACCGTTTATGTGTCTCTTTGAAGATAGCTGGGAACAGAAGAAAGGAGAGAAGCAATAGCTTACTGCTCCCAAGGGAAAAAAAAAACTCATTCAAATGCCCAAGTGTTGAAGCTGAGCACTAATGAGGAGGGTGAAAATTAGACAGAGAAGAGGATCCAAACTCTTCCTCAGGGTGTTTGGCCAGAGTTCAATACTAGGTGAAGTCTAATTCCATAGCAAGGAATGGCTGCAGTGGGCAGGGTCATCTACACTTTCCCAGAGTTTCCTGAGGCTATTCTGCTAAGGGCCTGGAGTGGTCACCATTGGAATGAGGACTCTGAGGCAGGGAAATCATGGCTTCAGTGACAACCAAGTTACAGTGGTCCTTGCAACTGGAGTGGAATTTTCAGAGAGCAATCCTGGAGTGTTCAAAACAGATGAACTGTGGGCTGGACCACCTAGCCCCTTGCCGGACCCTTACAAGAAGGATTTATCATGGATGCAAATGAGCTCAATGTCTGAACCCGTGTCCTCTTCTCACCACTCCCCAAGTCCCCCTTGTGACACCTGCCATAACACCCTCACCTGCGTGCCAGTCACGCTCCTCCTGTCTCCTGAAATGTGACTGGTCATCTTCATTGTCCTCCTCCCATGTCTCCATCTGAAGTTGCCCTCGCCCTTGGAGTCTTGGGAAGGCTTTTGGGCAGGGACCCAGACTCAGATTTGATAGTCTGTGTTCAAGTCCTTCTTCCAGTTTTAGTTAATCTACCTGAACTCCTGGAACCTCTGAATCTTTTTCTTTTATGCAGAAAAGATATTATTTTGTGAGCAAGTTGGACTGATTCCTGAAATGCAAACTTGGTTTCTTCCTGGAAGAAAAAAACTCTGTTTAATCCTCCACTTTGGCAAAAGAGAAGGTACATCATCTCTTTTTTTCAGCAGAACGTGAACATGACTGATACATTTCAACATTCACTCATGCTCATGACTTAAAATGCAAATGATCTAGGACTGGCATGTGCTTCACTGGTAGAGCACTTGCCTAGATTGGTCAAGGTCCCAGGGTCCATGACCTACAACAAAAATAAGAATTAAAAATCTTAGCAACCTAAAAACAGGAAAAACCACTAACCTAGCATGAAGGCTGAGTTATCACAGGAAAACATTGGCAAGGACTGTGCTCCAGGAAATGACTGTGAGATCTAGCCCCTCCAGCTAAATCTGCTCTGCTAGACTGAGAGGCTGGGTATCCTGGATCATAACCTGTTGTTTGGGTCAAGAGTGGGTTCATGGGTATCAGAGTCCCATCTCAGGATGCTGTGAAGTGACTCTGCTTGGGGCAAGAATGAGAATTATTATTATAGACTATTCTGACCTCTAACTGTGCCATCTAGTCCAACATCCCAAGTTCACTATTGACCCTCTATCAACTCTCCTCAGGAATGGGAGGCAGGATAGGCAACCCAGGCTGAGACGTCAATGACCTGGACAATGCTGGTTCTCAGAGCAGGTGAGACGCTGGAATCTCCCACTTCAGCACCAAGCTTCTGGAATATCTAAGACCAGATATCGGTAATTTTTTCCATTTTATTATATTTTTTATTTTTCAGAATTATAAAACAGCTACATCATTTCCCACTTTCCTCTCTCCCATATATCCCTTCTTTCTTTCTTTTTTTTCTTTCTTTCACATCTATGATAGCCTTTTTACACACACACACACACACACACACACACACACACACATGCACGCACACACACATAATCCTAAATACATAAATACAAACTGCTCAGTCTGTAAAGCGTTACTCATATGTATGTTTTCAGGGCTAGCCTTTTGGTATTGGTTAACAAACAGTCTCCCCATGGGCAATGCTAAGGTACTGCTGGGGTGGCAATCCTCTGATTCAGGGCACAGGAAACTTCATGGGAGGAAGAAATATTCAAAAAAGGAGACAAAGCAAAGAAGGCACAGGAAGTTAAAAAAAAAATCCTTCACAAAGGGCTTGCCAGTATTGGCCCTAGCTGAGCCTCTAAAGCGACACTAAATCTTTTCCCTTCTAATTCCCACCACCCTCTCAAGTTCAAAGCAGCCAGCCAGAAAGGAATAAGCAAGTAGTCTAAACCAATTTTTCCTTGTTAAAAGTGCTCTATAAGGATTGTTTTATTGCTTTATTTGGAGTTTGATTTTTTTTCAGCATGCCAGGCAGAAATGAGCATCAGTATTCCACACACCCACAAAGGTGACCCTTGGTATTCTAGGAAAATAGCGTAACAGAATGCTGACATTGGGATAGTGTTTGGTGCTGTTTCTTTCCCTTATAATGAGTCTATAATCCAGATCGTTACATGGAAGCATTTGAGGGACCTTTCAAGGCCATCCATCCTGCCCAGAACCCCATGAGGAATCAACAAAGTGTCATCCAAGGGTCATCAACTTTGCCTTCTGATGAACTTGAGATTCTCTCTCAGGGTAGCCCCTTTCTAACAATAGGACTCTCATTTTACTGGTCCCTAAAATGCAAACCCTGAGTCTCACCTCCATGGTATCACAGAACTGAGAAGGATAAAAATGAACAATAATGCCACTTCTCTTTATAGAGTCTAAAATCCTACATGTTGACATTTGACTTTTTAAAGCCATTACTACAAACAAAAGCATTTTATATTTTCACTACTAATGCCTAGCAGTACTCTTTGGCACCAATCTCATGTCGAGGCAGACTCAGGGGTCATCTTGGCAGGCGTTTTCACGTGTCAAAATATTTTCTCCTAGTTGTTTGCTAGAGTATCGGGAGGCCATTATTGATATCCATTAAGGAGAAAACAGTATGATAAATTGGAAAGGGGCCTATGCTGTCTAGTTTTATGCCAACTTGACCCAACTAGAGTCATTTTGCCAAAGAGAACCTCCATTTGAAAAAAAAATCCCCCCAGTAGATTGGCATGTAGGCAAACCTGTGGTACATTTTCTTTATTAATTATCGATGTACCATCACTGTAGATGGTGCCACCCATTGACTGGTGGTCCTGGGTGTTATAAGAAAGCAGACTGAGCAAAAACCATGAAGACCTAGCCAGTAAGCGGCACTCTTCAGGGGCCTCTGCTTCAGTGTCTGTCTCCTGATTGCCACCTTGAATTCCTACCACGACGTCCCTTGACAAGGGACAGTGACTGGAGCATGTGAGATGCAGTAAGTACTTTCCTCCCCAAGTTACTTTTGCCACGGTGTCTTATCAGAGCAATAGAAACTGCAATTAAGACAGAAAGTGATAACAAGTGGGAGGATTTTTCTGTGACAGATCTGGCCACGTGTTTTGGAGAGGACTGTGGTGGTGTTTAGGACTCTGGGTTGAAAAAAGCCATTGGTGCTCAGAGCTCAATGGGCTGTTCTGTGGGAGCTCAGAAGATAAGCATGCTGAGAGCAATGTAGGTGATGGATACCTGGCTTGTTACGTTTCCGAGGGAATTTTTGAAAGTTCTCTAAAGGCTCTATCAGGACCATTGATATTTTTAACTAAGAACCACCAGTGTGAAACTCTACTGGAACAACGGATCCTGGTCGTCTGTGGCTGAAGAATCAGTTGCAATCAAGAAGGCAAAACTCTCTGGGAAATATTTCCTCTGCATCATCACACAGAAACTGTAGTCCAGAATTGAGTGAGGCTCCATCTCATGCCAGCAGCCAAATTAACAGTGTAAGAGTCCCTCAGGTGGTTCGGTTTTGAAGGCATCACGGGGTCATGGAGAGCTGCCGAGGCTTGGTGCTAGGTAGCAGGATTGGAGTCCCCATAGAGAGGCTTCACCACTGTGAAAGTTCAGCTTCAGTTGCGGTAGAAGGGGTCATGGGAGAGAAGTTCAAGCTTGGCACTGCGTGGCAGGGACAGAGACTGAAGAGAGTCCTGGAGTGACTGTTGGTCAAAGTGCAGCACAGGTGCAGCAGGAGAACGAGAATTTCAGAGTTGCCAGTACCGTGGGAGAAGCACCAAGGACAGCAGCGGATGTGAAAACGGAGACATGCTGAGCCCAGGATACCATCTGTATGTGTTGCAGAGGATGAACTGGAGGAGCTGAACTAACTATACTGGCCGTGCTAGACTAGAGGATTGTAAGTGTGTCCCAGACATCCAACGTTACACTTGGTATTCCTGTTCAATTTTTATTTTGCTTTTTTTTTTTTTACTGTGATTATGTTCTGGTTCTTCCCTGTTTGAGTAAGAGGGTATGCAACTTAGTTTTGCTTTATAGGAGTTCACAGTTGAGGGATTTGGGGGTTAGAGGCTGAACCTTAAAAGTCTGAGTTTTTAAAGACTGTGGAACATTTAAAGTTTTGAATATGCTTTATATTGTGATATTGATATTAATATGACATATTGGGAACAAAGGGAAAGGAAAGGTTACAGTCGAACAAACAGTGATGTGTTTGAGTGTCAAGTTTACAAGGGGTCACTTGTGCTGCCTTGTTTCATAGCAACTTGACACAAGCTGGAGTCATTTTGCAAAAGGAAACTTCAATTGAGAAAATGTCCCCACTAGACTAGCCTGTGCACAAGCCTGTAATGCAATTTCCTGACTGACGATTGATGTGTAAAGGTCCAGTCTACAGTGGGCAGTGCCGTTCCTGGGCTGGTGGTCCTGGGCACTCTAAGAAAGCCAACTGAGCAAGCCATGAGAAATAATACAGGAAGAATCATTTCTTCATTGCCTCTGATTAAGTTTCTGCTTCCAGGCTCCTACCTTGAATTCTTGCCCTGAGTTCCCTTTAGTATGGATGGACTGTGACCAGGGCATGTGGGATGAGATAAACCATTTCATCTCCCAGTTGCTTTTGGGGCTTTATCACAGTAATTGTCTTACGAGTCATTCTGCCTACATAGGTATTACAAAGGTCAAATGGAATTGCTTGTGGTAGAAATTCTCAGTTAGTTATTGTGCTTTGCACAAACATTTGGCAACATCTGGACTTACTTTTTAATGCATGTGCAAGTGCACACCTGTATGTCTGTAATGTATGTGTGTGGTGTGTATATGTAAGCTCTTGAATATTTGTGTATGTTGTGAATACAGGTAGATGTATGAAATCAGAGGATAGCCTGGCATGTCAATCTTTACCATTCTCCTTTTTTGAGGAAGTGCCCTTGATGTTCACCCCCTATAAGTCAGACTAGTCGGTCCACGGACTTCTGAGGATTACCCTGTTTCTACTGCCCATCTCACTAGAGATTGGATGCCCACCGTTACGTCCATCACACAAAGCACAGTGGTTGGTACATATAGAACTCTACTGGTATCTGTTGAAGGAGGAAATATGGTTCCTAAGGCAAGTTAAGAGGCATCTTTAAAGCAAACAAGCAAGAGCAAAGTAAAGATGGCCAGGCTGGATGGAGAAGGATAAAAGTATCCCTACTACATTGTGAGTCTCTTCTTTGCTGAGATCAGCTTTTGGCACAATGGTGTCTTTCTGGTACATGTTTCTGGTAATATATGACTGTTTACCCATTCCTTGGAACACACACAAGTGTGCCACAATGAGATATTATCAGGAGATCTGTTCCCCAGAATCAAACCCAGCTTTCTTAGGTTTGGCCCAGCAACCGCTGATAGAGTCACTGATAAGGCTTTTCTCTAATGCACAGCATCCCCCTTTTTTTTTTTTTGCTCCCAGACCTCTTGAAGGCAGCTTCAGGCCATAGCAACCCCCCATCCCAGCTACTAGCTACCTATAGGGGGTCTCTTGTCCAGGGACTCTTGAAAATTACAAGGTCAGCCTCAGCTTCCACGAACTGTGAAATCCATATCCAGCAACATGACAGGGCCAGGATCTGCCTTTGAGGTCAGGGGATGCTGACCTGCAGATTAGGAGGTGACACCCATGCTCTCATCCCCTGTGCAGGGGATTCTCGGGAGCCCCCGAGGGGAGCACAGGACTTCTTGGCGTCACGCTCTAGTGATGTATTCTAGGACATGGCCACCTCGAGTTATGCCTTGTTTGTTCTTTAGTTTTTCTTTTTCCAGAAAAATAGAGATTCAAGCCAACTTGAAAGGAGAAATGTGCTATTTTTTTTCTTTTCTGCAAGTCATCAATGTGACAGCCAGGTTCCAGACACTGTAATATTTACAGTGCATGCTTCTGTTTTGAAGTGGGGGTGGAAGGCACTGAGTAGAGGACAAGAGGGAAGGAGGGAGACACCAAGGAAGCAGAAAGAAGAGGGAGAGAAAGAGGAACAATGAGGAAGAAAGGGCAGTCATTTGGAAGGTATGTTTTTTTTTATTAAATTTTGACACCGGGAAGCTCTGTGTACATGGCTGCCCATTCTCTCTTGCTGAGGCCTGAAGGCAAACCGAGATGCTGTGTCAATTACAAAGAAAATCAATGAAGATGCTGTTTGGGAGTCCTTTCGCCATTCTGCACGGATGGTATCCTTCACTCTCCAGCACTGATTCATTTACTTTCGTCCTCTCTGGGGGCGGCTGACATATTGCTGCGGTGAAGAATCGGAACGGAAATCACCTTTATTTCTTACCTTAACTTGTCTCTCTGAACAGTTTGCTAAAGGAACGTCACATGACCTGGTGCTTGGGACTACAGGACAGAGGGCAAGACCTCACTAGGCCAGCCTTAGGCACGTCCCTCTACCAGCCTGGCTTCTGCCTAAGCCCAGGTGCCCCACGCCCATGAAGCCTCCAGAGTGGAGAACATCCGTGAATTTCCACATTTGTTCTCTAGCTCATGTCTGTCCAACCTAAACTAGTACCTGCTCCAGGGCTAGCAACTTCCTAACTCAACAGTTTTAAGAACAGAAACTTCTGGAAAGGTAACAACCAGCTCCATTGCAGCAGTGTTGAGAGAGGAGCTCCAGAAGAGCACTCCTGAGCACGTCCTGCCATCCCAAAACTCAAGAAGGAAAGGAATGCAATTAAAGACAGCTAATAAAAACTCAGCAGCTGGAAGTGAAATTACACAAAATTGAAATGATTGAATAACAAAAAAAAAAAGCCCAAAGACTTCTGTAGTAGTTCCCCAAGATGGTGAAATGAATAATGTCTGTTAAAGACGCTACAAGATTACCGAACTGAAGAATGCAGCCACCTGCACATGAGGCTGAAACCCTTCCAATGCCGAGTTGTGTATTTGACGAAGTAATTCCCTTCTCCTTTGGTCCCCTGGTTGACTTCAAGTATTCCTAAGAAGATAAAAACCTTCAGCCCCTGTGTTAGTTTCCCATCAGCACTTCAGCAATTTGATACAAGTCAGCTTAAAATAATAGAAACTTATTCTCTTGTAGTTTTGGGGTGCCCGAAGTCTAGATGGGTCAACAGAACTGAAGTCTTTCTGGAACCTCTTGGAAATCTTATTCCTTGCTTTTTCTCTTTTTTAGGAGCTGCTGACACTTTGCCTCAGAACCTTCTTCCATTTTAAAGAAACACAAGAGGCCCTCGGCCTCCTGTCCCCCTCCCTGCATCTTCCATGCTTTCCTGTTCTCTTTCTTCTTTTCTGGCTCTTTCTTTTGTTACATCCCCTTCTCTGCCCTGACCTTCTCATGAGAACCTGGCATTTGCACTGGGCTCCCTGAATCTCCCAACTTCCAAAGCTTTTTACCATACCTGTAAACTCATCTTTTTGGATCTAAGAAAACAGGGCCACTAAACGGATCACAGCCTGGAAACCAGGGTGAGGCATTTTCTGGTCTATCACATCCCTCAACATTTTAGTATCATAAATTATGTAATCAGATTCTTCCTGACTAAATGGCTGAAAGAAAAGTGGGAAGTTGTTAAAAACTGGGTAAGAGGGAACTGTGGTACCAAACAGGGGTAAAAGTGTGGAATGAGAGGCAGGACTGACATAGGATTGATTGCAAAGACTTATGTCTCGATTCCTGAGAAACATGCCAGTGCTTTTGATTGTATTGGTACTTTTCAATCTCCCAACCCCCATGCTTTTTATGGCTTTGCCAGGGGCTTTGCTGAGACAAACTAAGATCTGGGAAACCTGGAAGAAGTAGACTTAACTTTACAAATGCCTCCCAGGCTCAATGGTCCATGCTGGAGCATCATTAAAGAATAGCTCACTGGCTGTGACACCCAGGCACACCTTCATCCACATATCTGAAGACTCATGCTGCCTACACTGGCAAATGGGTTATATAAGTTCAATGTATTTTTCTACAATGAAAGATTATTCAACTTTTAAGAAAGAATTCGTTATTGGTACATGTAATAAAATAGATTTATCTCAAAAACAAAGACAAAATATATTCAGAATAGCCCTGAAGAACTGGGGAGCTACCATGGAAAAAATCGGAAGAGTTACCTGTGTGGAAGGAGGAAGAGGGAATGTCTGTGATTCTGAACATATGCTTGACTGGGATTTTGTGGCCACACAAGTGTATGTGTACACCAAATTACACACATGATGCCTATGAATCTCATTGGAAATAAATTTTGTCTCAATTATAAAAGCAAAATAGCAGTTAAAAATAGGAAAGATTGAAAATCTTGTGTGCACATGTAGTCAGATTTCTCAACTGTGGGAATGGATAGGAAAGCAATTTTCAAAGAGAAAATAGCTAAGCATTGATGAGAGATGACAAGCCTCAGCTAGAAAGCATGCGCCACGTGCCAAGGAGAATAAACAAAGATAAATTTCTGCTTAGACATTGCGTAGTGACACTGCAGAATATTATAGATAAAAATATAAAAGCTATGAGAAGGCCAAAAAGAAAAAAAAATACCTACAAAGAAACGTTCATTAAGCTGAACTCAGTCTTTTCATCAGCAAAATCACCCATTCACTGATGTTAAGACAATTGACCAGTGTTTTTAAACTGTTGAGAGAAAAGGGAATAAAGCATATATACCCTGGCATATGATTATTCAAGAATAAGGACCGAGGAAGGCATTTCAAATATGTTAAAAAAAAACAACAACAGCACCACTTTTCTCACATACTCTCCTCCCCTGACTGAACTACTGAAGGGTTTTACACAGAAAAATGGTAGATCAAACTGCACACAAGGAGTCAGTGCTCCAATAATCCCCAAAGTTGAGCAACAGCTTGGTAACTTTTCCTCGTCAGGAACTAAAGTTAACCAAAAACAACTTTCATTTTGTATTTTAAAAGATAAAATAGCATAGGGTCTGGGGAGACAGTTCAGTTGGTCAGGTGCTTGCCAGACAAAAATAAAGACATGAGTCTAATCCCCAGTACTCACATAAAAATGCTGGACATAAACGTGTGTGCCTGTGGGGCTGGAGAGATGGCTCAGCTCTGGGTGGCTCATGACCATCTGCAATGGGATCTGATTTCCTCTTCTGCTGTGTGTGAAGGCAGGTAACTCATATACATAAGATAAATAAATATTTTTAAAAGACTCTATGCATATAATCCCAGTACTAGAGAATCAGATGGAAGCCTTGCTGGCCAGCAAAGTCTAGCCAAATCAGCGAGCCTCATGTCTCTAACTAAATAAATTGAATGAATTAAATGAACTAAAATAAACAAATTAATAAGGTGTGGACTGATTGGTTGAGAATATCAACCTCTGGCATCCTCATTAGCACCTGCACTTACATAAGAACACACACCCCCACACACAGCATAAAGGAAATATAAAGTGAATATATCTAATTCTAAAATTCAAAACCCAAAATACTTCAAACTCAGAAACTTTTGGAGAGATATGAAGCTACAAATGGAAAGTTCTTTATCTGAACTCACATGCCAGATTATAATCAAACATAATCACACTAAAAATATATATACATTTAAATTCCAGCCAGGCTATGTGCTATGTGTACTAGGAATATATGAAGCACAAAAGAATTGTGTGTCCTATCCCTAAGATGTGTGTGTGTATTTCTCTCTTTCTAAATATACATGCATGCATACACATGTACGAGTGTAATATTCCAGAATATGAAAAAATAAAACACTTAGGGTTCTGAGTATTTTGATAAGAGGTACTTAATTGCTGCGGGACAAAGATCTTGTACCCTGTAAAGAGCTGTCACTTGTACTGGATTAATAAAATGCTTATTGGCCAGTAATCAGGCAGAAAGTATAGATGGGGTGACCAGAACAGGAGAATTCTGGGTAGAGGAAAGGCTCAGTCTGCAATCGTCACCTAGACGCAGAGGAAGCAAGATGAGAATTCCTCACTGATGAAAGGTAACAAGCCACATGGCTAACACAGACAAGATTCATGGGTTAATGGAAGATGGAAGAATTAGTTAATTAGAAATTCTGAGCTAATAGGCCAACCAGTTTATAATTAAGCAGGCTGTGGGACCAGGTGGGACAGAAACCTCTGTCAACACTTAATGAATATAATGAGTGATAATTATATTTCTGTTAGAAATAACAGAAACTGATAAAGAAAACATTTAAATTGCCCAGAGTTGAGCACCCACAGACCACACTGCTGCCATCATTGACTTTATATCCACGATGGGTACCCCATGCCACTGCCTATTCCTCTCTAGATGACCTTCAGTTATATGCACTTTTATATTAGGCCAATGTTCGAGATGGATATAGCCAATCTTACCTTTTGGGTCTTTCTATATTTACTTCTTTCCATGATGCTGTTATAAATATGCCTGTGCACTTCTCTTTGTAAGAGTCACTACTTTGTTGAGACAGACCCTTGCAAAGGCTGTCATAGAACATTCTGACCACTGTCACAAAATCTGGCCTTTTGGGGGCAGATGGACCATTACAATACCCTCGAGGCATCTAGGGAGTGCAAATAGTACTGACTTGAATGGCTGAGATGGGATCCGCCTGACCCTAGTCCACCCACACCACATACAGCCTCCAGACCTATTCTGAGTGGCACATCCTGGGCTCTAGTCCAGCCAGGTAAGTCCACTTGACTTTAGCCCACCTGCGCCCTCCCCAGTACCCACACAGGGTGCTGGTTGCATATCCTGTGCAATAGGCCACTCTGGTGAGCCCTGATGATGTCATTTCCAACCTTCTTGGCACCATTTACGCATCCTGTAGACCAGCCCAGTCTGATGAACTGGTTTGACCCAAGTCCACCTGCAGCCTGTATCCGACTCAAAGCCCAACCTGGGCCACACTCCCAATGCACTGGTTCAGTCTGATGAGTCCATGTATACTAGTCTACCTGTACCATTCCCAATCACTAGGCTTTCCCCAGATGCACCAGTCTGCTCTGGTGGGTCTGCTGTATCTTTGCACACCCACACTACATCCAACCCTCATGCTTAGCCCAGGTCTCCCATCTTACGTGGTGGTCCAGACTATTAAGTCCCATAACTCTTGTCCTCCTGCACTGTATCTAATCTCCAGGTGCCATGCCCATTTGTGTGTTTGGCCAGCCTGGTGAGTCCCTGAAACTTCTGACCTTGTCATCCCTTAATTGTACAGCTAGTGTCCATGATGCTAGCCCACATCCTCACATTCACAAGAAAAGCTTGCATAGTACAGTTTGCTAACCAGCCTATGCAGACCCAGGCACTACTCCCATTTGCATGTTTTCTTGCTTACTGCTGAGTTGGAATCACCCCTATTCTTTCAATGGAAAAATCAAACTTGAAGTAATCCAAACACAAGGAGCCAGGAAGCAAGAGGGTATTTACCCTAATATCTGACAAAGTAGACTTCAAACTAAAACAAATCAGGAGAGATAAAGAAGACATCATTCTCATCATGGGAAGAATTTGCCAAGAAGACATTAAACTCCTAAGCATGTATGCATCAAACTGTGAGACACCCAATTTCATCTAAAACAACAGCAAAAATCAAAACAAAACAAAACCCCATACTGCTAGACCTGATAAGTCCCACCTCAGAAATAAATGGCAGGAAATTTTAATACCTAACTTTTTCCAATAGAGAGATTACCTGGGCAAAAAATAAAGAGAAGCTTCTGGATTAAATCATATAACATGGACCAAACAGTTAGAATATTTCAATTAAAGAACAAAGAATATGCATTCTACTCAGCAGCCCATGGAAGCTTTTCTAAAATAGACCATATACTGAGACACACACATATCTTAACAAATCCAGAACATCTTAAATGACTCTGTGTATCCTAACGGCAATGTAATAGAGCTTAAAGTCAACAGCAAAGAAATCTCTAGTAATAACCTGAACTCATAGAAATTAAACATCACACTACTTAATGATGAATGGGTCAAAGAAAAAATTAAGATAGAAATAAGAATTTTTGTAATTAAATGAAAATAGCAACACCACATAGCAAAACCTCATAGATGCATTAAAAACAGTCCTAAGAGGGAAGTTTCTAGCCCTGAGAACCTACACTAAAAACAAAATAGAAAAAAATCACCAATAAATGACTTAATGGTACAACTCGAGAACTCAAAAAAAGACTAAACCAAAACCAAATGTGGCAGATGGGTAAAAATAATTAAATCATAGCAGAAACTAATTGAAATGAAATGAAGAAAACAGTTATTAGATTTTTTGATAAAAATCTAAGGTTCTTTGAGAAGATAAACAACCTTGACAGACCCTTAGCCCAACTAGTCAAAAGAAAGAAAACTATGACCTAAATTAACAGAATCAGAAATGAAAGGGAAAACATTCCAATACCACCAAAGAAATTCAGAATATTTTAAGAGAATGTTTTTAAAAAAATTATACTCGATTAAATTAGAAAATCTAAAAGAAATGGGTAAATTTCTAGGTTAATCCAAAGTTAAAACAAGCAGCAATCAATAACTTAGACAGAACTAGAACAAATTAAGTAGTAAAATCCCCTCCAAATAAAAAAGCCCAAGCTCAGACAGATTCATAGAATAATTCTGAGACTGAAAAAAGTCTACAGTCAATACTTCTTAAATTATTTTTTCTTTTGAAAATTTAATTATTTCTCTTATGTTTAAGATAATATAATTACATCATTTCCCTTTCCTCCTTCCAAGCCCTCGCATATACTACCCCTTGCATGCTCTCTCTCTCTCTCTCTCTCTCTCTCTCTCTATATATATATATATATATATATATATATATATATATATATATATATATAAATGGAAACACAAGGAACACCGCCAAGCTCTTTCAATGAAATCAATATACCAAAATTAAGAAAACACAACAACAAGAGAAAACTACAGGCCAATACCCCTCATAAAAATAGATATAAAAAGCCTCAATTCAATACCTTCAAGTTGAATGCAGGCATCTGACAAAAAGATCATTCACTATGATTAAGTTAGCTTTATCCTGGAAATGCAAGAATCATTCAACAAATGTAAGTTAATAAATGTAAAATATCACATAAATAGATTTACAGACAAAAGTTACATGATCATCTCAAAAGATGGAGAAAAGGGCCTTTGGCAAGATCCAAAAATGCCTTCATGGTAAAAGCCCTGCCTAAAAGAGAATAGGACTGGAGGGAGAATATTTCAACATAATAAAGGGAATATTGACAAACTGAGAACCAACATCATCTTAAATGGAGAAAAACTGGGAGCAATCCCATTTAAATGAAGTAAAAGAACAAGACAAGAAGTCGCATAATCACCACTTCTTTTCAATATAATATTTGAAGCATAGCTGGAGCACTAAGGAAAAAAAACTAAATAAATATAAGTGGGGAAATTATTTTTATTTTCAGGTTATACATAAGAGACCTAAAAGAATTCCACCACAAAATTTCTAGAAATGAACAACATTGTCTACAAAATAGCATGGTATAAAATTAACTTACAAAAGTAAGTAGTCATTCTATATAGCAATAACAACATGCTGATGAAGAGGTCATGGGAACCCATTCATAATGGCCTCAAAAATTAAAACCAATAAAACATGCAGAAAAATCTAACCAAAGAAATAAAATACCTCTACAATGAAAACTTTAAATTTCTGAATAAAAAATATTGAGAAAGACACTAGAAGATAGAAAGACCTCTCATGCTTATGTATTAGCAGAATTAATGTTGTGAAAATAAGCATTCTACCAAAAGTAATTTAAAGATTCAATACAATTCTGATTTTTTTTAAATATTTCAATGATTTCTTCGCAGGGACCGAGAAAACCTTTCTAAGATTAGTATGAAACCTCAAAAGACACTGGATAGACAAAGCAATTCTGAGAAAAAGAATATACTGGATTACCTCACCATATTTTAAGTGATATTACAGAGTTGTCATAATAAAAACAGCATGGTACAGGTATGAAAACAGACATGTGGTTCCATGGGACAAAATAGAGGATGCAAATAAGAGTACACCTATCAGTCATCCAATATTTGACAAAAGTACACACCGAAGAAAAGACAGTATGTCTGGTCAACAAATGGTGCTGGAAAGATTATTAGACTCGTGTCTACACCCAGACCAAAAACCAACTCCAAATGAATCAAACTTTGAAACCTGGAGTTCTGAAACTGCTAGAAGACAGCATAGACAACTCCCTGGAAGACACAGGCACATGAAAGGACTTTCTAAATAAGGTTCCTGTTACCCTGGAATTAAGACCAACAACTGAAAACAGGACATCATAGAGCTGGAGAAGTTTCTCTGTCAAAAGGGAAATGATCAACTACAGAGTGGGAACAAATCTTTGCAGCTATACATCTGATAGATTAATATTGAAAATATATAAAGTACTAAAAAATAGAAGAACCAGGAATATGAGCAGAGTTCTCGAAATAAAAAAAACAGAAATGATGAAGAAATATTTTTAAAGAGTTCAAAATCCAAAGTGTTCAAACCCCTCCTCCAAAGATGCTTTTTCAACAATGTTTGATACCTCTCTTCATAGAAACTATAAAACGGGAACAACCTAAGTATCCTTAAACTGATGGATGGTAATAAAAACATAGCACACAAAGGAATTCTATTCATTTGTGAAGAAAATTAAATCATGGAATTTGCAGATAAGTGAATGGAACTGAATGAGGTAACCAGACCCAGAAAGAAAAATGTCTCCTGTTTTCTTATGGTGGACTCTAGCTCTGAATGATTAGAAATGAGTATATGACAGAGTAGGGGCAGAAAATAGGATGTGAAAAAGAGATTGTGGGAAGGTGGAGAAGGAGCTTCAGATAGGAGGATGGTAGCATATGGATGCTATGAAGGGGAGAATGAGAAAAACAGGTCTTTATCAGAGGAAGGGAGAGGAAGAATGAAACTGAGGGACAGGAAAGGACAGAAGAAGGATAAACAACACTAAGGGTGTTTGAAAAGACCTAAAACTGTATATCTGTATGTATATATATACATATACACATACACACACATTTTAAATGAAGAAATGAAGTTGTAGCACTTGGGTGATAATTCAGCCTCCAAGAGCTGTAACTGACTAACAAAACCCCCAGTACAAGTCATAGGAAATTCCTGTGGTGGTTTGAATGGGAATAGTTCCATTTAAGAAAGATAGGATGAGTGGCCTTGTTAGAGGAAGTGTGGCTTTATTGAAAGAGGAATGTCACTGGGCCTGGGCTTTGGCATTTCAAAAACAATGCCAGACCCAGACTGAGATACCCCCAAGGGTGTTATAATGGCACTTATATCTTGGTGGTAACAAACAGCCATCTAGTTGGATTTTAGGCCAACTCAATAGGAGGGAATTCATGTTTGGTACTGTAAACCTAACCACTTCTCTGTAGATTGTGGGGCTACTGAACCTAGAAGAGTACCTACTACTGCCATTTTCCTTAGCCAGTATAATTTCCAACTTTAAGTCAGCTCCAATTAAATGCTTTCCTTTATAAGACTTGCTGTGGTCATGGTGTCTCTTCACAGTAGTAGAACACTGACAAAGACAGAAGGACCAGGGAGCAGGGTAGTGACAGACATAACCATGCTGCTTGCTGGCAGAATGTGGACTTTAACAGTTGAACACTTTAAGCAGGATTTAATGGATCACACTAGTGGGAGCATGGAAGACAGTGATGCTGAGAACAATGCAGATTATGATGGCCCTGCTCAAGAGACTTTGGAGTAGAATAATATTATTAAGTGGTGTGATATTTTGGTGAAAATTTTGGCTGCTTTCTCCCCTGATTCAAAAAATCTTCCTGATGTTAAATTGAAGAGTTTTGAATTAATGGCATTAGCAGAAGAGATTTCAAGACAGCCTAGTATTGGCTCTGTCATGTGACTATTAGTGGTTACTCTTATGCAGAACTAATATGAAAAGGAGGAAGCTTAGCAAGGAAAAATACAAAATGAACCATTTGAGGAAGAAGGGAGCACCAGCAAGTGTAGTAGAACTAAGTCCAGTTCTCAACAAGATAGGCCTGGTCCTAGATGGAATAAAGGGATGTCTTAGGGTTTCCGTTGCTTCCACCAAATACCATGACCAAAAAGCAAATTGAGGAAGGAAGGGTTTATTTGTCTTATACATCAACATTGCTGTTAATCACAGAAATAAATCAGGACAGGAACTCAAATAGGGTAGGATCCTGGAGGCAGGAGCTGATGTAGAGGCCACGGAGGGGAGCTGCTTACTGGCTTGCTTCCCCTGACTTGGTCAGCCTGCTTTCTTATAGAACCCAGGACCACCAGCCCAGGGATAGCACTGTCCACCATGGGTTGGGTCCTCCTCCAACAATTACTAATTGAGAAAATGCCTTAAAGTTGGACTTCATGGGGGAATTTTCTCAACTGAGTCTCTTTCCTTTATGATTAGCCTGATCTAACCTGTATCAAGCTGACTCATAAAACTAGCCAGGACAAGTGGTAACCTCAGAGCAAGACCTCACCCAGATAAGTTTCCAACTTGTGAAAAGGAATTAAAGAAAAGCTTAAGAGGTGAAGGAAACAATTGAAAAACAGAAAGCTGATGCAGGTGTAATTGAATGAGGGGGTCATGTTCCAGCCCCAGAAAGCAGCAGAACTTGTCAGCTTCCATCACATGGTTCTGGCTTTAGAGTCAAGAATACAAGAAAGGAGTTAGAATGTCCCTACATGAAGGCTCAGAGAGGCCTTTGCATGAAACTGTGGGGGTGGTGCCTGGACTGCTTTGGAGACCCCAAGATGTTGGGGATGCCAGAGCTGTGGACCACCTGCTGGGGAAAGCTGCAGCCTGCATGTGGAATCAGCCACAGAGAGCAAAGTATGTTGCAGTCAACAAAACTGAAAGGAGCTGGAGATCTGAAGAGAGTGTCGACATCAGAAATGGAGATGTGGAGTATGGGGTTTGCCCTACTGGTTTTTAGTTTTGCTTCAGTCCAGTATTTCCCCACTCTACTTTCTTTCCTCCCATTTGAAATGGTACTGTATGTCCTGTGCCACTGTGTGTTGGAAGCATGTGATCTCCTTTCTTATTTGATTTTACAGGGGACTACAGTTAAGAGATGTCTGGGAGTCTCTGAAGAGACTTTGAACTTTGGATTTTTAAACAGTGTTAATACTGTTCTAAACTAAAGATGATGACAGCTGAAGTTAGACTTATGCATTTTTGCATTATGATATGGTTCCAAGCATATGGGGGCTAGGGAGTGGAATGTGGTGCTTGAATGGGAATGGCCACCATAAGCTTTTTTGAATGCTTTTTTTTTGAATGCTTGGCCATTAGCAAGTAGCACTACTTGACAAGATGATGGTGATGACTTTTATTTTCAAGGGACATGTGTGACATATTCCAGATCTAAGAAAGCTAGCCTATAGAGATGAAGCTTCCATGTTCTATAGCCCCATGTTATATGACCAAGTATGTGGTGTTTTCATCAGTAGAGCTTTACCATCAGATTCTGAAGGGAAACCAAGAGCATTGGCAACAGCCTACAATGTTTGGAAGTCTACACAGGTCCCCTAGCCAATAGCTCCAAAACAGGTAACCAGTTCCTGGCACTGAGTTCTTTATTTGCTAGGCTTTGCTATCTAGTAAGAGCATTGTTCCTCCCATTGTATAGCAAATCTATTTAAATTCATTTTAATATGTGTATGTACACACATTAGATATATAGATTTGGATAGATAGATAGATAGATAGATATGGATAGATAGATAGATATAGATAGATACATAGACAGACAGACAGACAGACAGACAGACAGATAGATAGAGATATCAGAAGCTTCCATAAGATTCTTTCGAAAGTTCTGGAGAGTCAGTTATCCTTCCCCACACTCCCATACTCCATCCTCCCCTCTGCTATCTCAACCCCCAACCCATTTAAGTTTTCCTGTTCCATTCCTTTTGCCCCTTAATATCACTGCCTTCTCCCCTTTCTCCCTTGAAAGACTCTACACTGCACGGCTTCTGATCTCCCTGGATTTTACAAATGAAGCACACATATCTAAAGATTCAAAGCTATCATCTACATGAAACATTTGTCTTTTTGGGTTACCTCACTCAGAATGATTGTTCTAGGTCCATCGATTTACCTATGCTTTTCATTTTTCTTAACAAATAAATAATATTTTATTTTGTAAATAAACCAAGTGTTTATTATCCTTTCATCAGCTGATGAAAATCAAGATTGTTTCTACTTGCTGGCTATTGTGCATAGGTCATTAATGGACGTGGATGAGCAAGTATCTCTGTCATAGGATCCAGAATCTTTTGGATATATGCCCAAGGTGGTACAACTGGTTCATTGGATAGATTTCTTTCCAGCTTTTGTTAGGAACCTCCACACTGATTTCCATAATGACTGTAAGAGTTTTCACTCATGCTAGCAAGTGTTGCTCCCCTTCCTTCACATCAATGTCAGCATTTTCGGCCATCTTTTTTAAACCTTAGCTACTCTGGCTAGAGTAAGGTGAAATCTCAAAGTAATTTTTATATGTGCTTTCCAGGTGGCTAAAGATGTTGAACTAAAAAAAAAAAAACTCAGGCATTTGTTTTTCTCTTTTGATAACTCCTTGTACCAGTTTTTAATTGAATGCTTTGTTGTCCTGATTTTTTTTAAGTCCTTTTGTATAGCTAGCTGGTAAAGATTTAACAACTCTTTAGGCTGCCTCTTCATTTGAATTATGATGTTTGTTATGTAGAAACTTTTTAATGTCATGTGGTTCCATTGCTCAATTGTTGGTTTTAGTGCCTGTGCTACTAGAATTCTGTGCCCTAAGTTCAAATCTATTCTTTACTGTCTCCTCTATAAGATTCAGGGAATACGGTCTTACGTTGAGGCTTTTGGTTCATTTGGGATTGAATTTTGTGCAGGGATAAAATATAAAGATCAAGTTTCACTATTCTACATGCAGTCATCCAGTTTGACCAATATTGTAAGTTGAAGATGCTGTCTTTTATCAGTGTGTATTTTTTTTGCTGCTTTATCAAAAATCATATGGCTATAAGTGTGTGAACTGTTTTTGACTGATCAGGTCTATTCTGTTGATGAGTGTGTCTGTTTTTATGCCAGTACACTCCATACTGCTTTTATTACTATACCTCTGTGGTATAACTTGAAATATGAAATGGTAGTTCACTTATTGATCAAAATCTCTTCTTTCTTCTTTTGCCTTTTTTCTTCTTCTTAGCTGTGCTGATGTTCTGGGTTTTTTGTTTGTTTGTTTTCTTGGTTGGTTGTTTTTGGGGAGGTGTTTGTGTGTTTAAGATTAATTGATGGGGATTATATTTTTACTCTATGGATTTCTTTTGGAAGGATGACTGTTTCCCTAATTTTAATACTATCAATCAGTGAACATGAGAGGCCTTTCCATCTTGTAGTATCCTCTACAGTATCTAAAAATTTCTATTAGATTTCTTCCCAGATTTTCTGAACTTTTGTAAATGGGATTGTTTCCCCAGTTTTTCCTCAATTTGTTAGTTCTTGGATTATAGGAAGAATATTGACTGTTGTTTTGATTTTATAACCTGCTACTGTAAAGGATGTATTTATCAGCTGTGGGGGTTTTCTGAAAGAGTCTTTAAGGTCTTTTATGTGACAAATTATATTGTCTACAAGCAAATATGTTTTCTATGTACATCTGCTTTATTTCCATCACTTAGCTTCTTATTTCTCTAGCTAAGACTTCAAGGACTTTATTGAACAGGAGTGGGAAAAACAAGGACATTCTTGTCTTGTTCCTAATTTTAATGGGAATGCTTTGATCTTTCCCCTATTTAGGATGATACTGGCTGTAGGTTTGTTGCATATTGCCTTTATTATATTAATGTATGCTCTCCAATCCCTATTTTCTCTAGAACTTTTATCATGAATAGATGCTGTATTATGTCAAAGGCCTTTTCTGTGTCTAATGAAATGATCATGTGGCTCCTTTCCTTGACTCTATTTTTGTGGTGGATTACATTTATTGTTTTGTTGTACTATCCCTGCACCTATAGGATGAGGCTGGCTTGATCATGGTAGATAATCTTTTTGATGTGTTCTTGGATTCGATTTGCAAGGATTTTATTGAGTTTTTTTATTTTTTTGCATCTATATTGATCAGACACAGTGCCCCACCCCCGTCTGTCTGTCTAGTTAGGCTTTTGTATGGTCTTTTTTTTTTTTTTTTTTTTTT
>JAQHUG010000091.1:3108995-3152192 GCA_028555095.1 Dicrostonyx torquatus | reverse complement strand
TTTTTGTAGTATGGTTGTGCATCTCTTGGGTATATTCCCAAGAGTGGTATTGCTGGATCCTGAGGTAGGTTGATTCCCAGTTTCCTGAGAACCCGCCACACTGATTTCCAAAGTGGTTGCACAAGTTTGTATTCGTGGTGGAGCATTTTTATAGATTTCTTTTGATTAACTCTTCTGAAATTATTTATTCCCTATGATCCTTAACATATGTTTAACCTCCTCAGAGTGAAGTAGTCTATCTAGTAGCCTATGTAAATCTGGCCTGGTGATCTTAATTTCTTAAATCTGCTTCATCATTCAAAGTTTTCCTTTCTCCTTCGGTTACAGCTGACAGGTTTGCTGGGTATGATAGTCCGGACTGGAATCTGTGGTCTTTAAGAACTTGTAGAGTATCAGTCCAGGCCCTTTTGGCTTTCAAAGTCTCCACTAAAAAGTCAGATGCTCTTCTGATTGGCCTACTTTTATAAGTGACTTAATCCTTCTCTCTTGCAGCTTTCAAAATTCTGTCTTTGTTTAGTAAATCTAGTGTTTTGATTACTATGTGATGGGGGAGTTTCTTTTCTGATCCTGTCTATTTGCAAGGACTGTATGCCTCTTGAAACTTATTAAGCATCTCTTTCCTTAGATAAGTTTTCTCCTATGATTTTGTTGAAAATATTTCTGTGACTTTGATCAGGGTATCTTCTCCTTTCTCTATATCAGTAATTTATAGGTCTGGTTGTTATAGTGTCAGAGTTCCTACGTTTTCTGTTCCTTTGTCATTATTGTTATTTTTTAATTTAACATTTACTTTGACTGAGTAATTCAGTTTCTCTACTTTGTCTTCAAGACCTGATAGTCTCTCTTCTATCTGATCCAGTCTTTCGGTGAGGCAGTTCCTCTGAGCCTTTTATTTCACTTCCTGGGCTTTTCCTTTCAAATTTTATTCCAGTTTGGCTTTGTTTAGAGATTCTATCTCTTTACTAAATTATATTTTCATATATTGAATTATTTTCTTTCTTATTTGTATATTCACAGTCTTCATTACAGAATTTTGCATATCCTCTTTGAGTTCCTTGAACATTTTTTAAAGATTTATTTATTTGGTATGTATACAATGTTCTGCTTACATGTATGCCTGCAGGCCAGAAGAGGGTGCCAGATCTCATTATAGATGGTTGTGGGAATTGAACTCAAGACCTCTGAAAAAGCAACCAGTGCTCTTAAATGCTGAGCCTTCTCTCTAGCCCTCTTTGAAATATTTATAATTGCTATTTTGTCCTCCACATTCACTCTGGTGCTTCTCTCAAGGAAACATTACCATAGAGCTACCAATCTCTGCAATGTATTGTCTTGGTTATTCATGCTGGGTTTTTGCAGTGTGACCTAGGAACCCAGAATTCATTTCCTGGTATAGATAACAGGGCTCACCCTTGTTGAAAGGGTGTTAGGATCTTTGCTTATTGTTAGCCCCCAATTTATCTGACAATGACCCAACTTAATATCACTGGGAGTTCAGTCTTGGGGCAACTCTATGTTTATATGCAAATGGAGTCTCAGAAGTAGTCCCACTCCAGTTAGGGATTGGTACAAATTCTGAGTCCAGCAACAAAACTTCTGTAGTTAGAAGATTCTCACTGTTGATCTTCAAAAGTCTGTGGAGGACTCACCAGATTCTATAGATGGTCCTTGAGTGGCAAGGGCTGGTGTTACAGTGAGAGCGGGTGGTAACTTTTGGAGGTGGGGCTCAGGATACTATACCATCCTCATGAAAGAGGTGGGTGTGCTGGAAGTCAATCTGGGGAGCCCCTTCCTAGGGTGAAGAAGGGAAGGGGCAGGACACTACATAGTCCAGGGTGTTCTAGTGGGAAGACAGGTGGATGGGCAGACAGGTGGATGGACTGGCTTTTGAGGTTCCTGTCAGGGATTAGGCTCAGAATATGCCTTGCAGTCTGTAGGAAGCAGTGCAGTGGGTAGACTGAAGGTTTTTCTTTGTTTGTTTTTAATGGCCATATTATGGGAATTCTCAAAACATTATTCTGTAAAACCTGTCTTTGCTGAATTAACTATCTCTCCAAATAACGTAATGGTTGGTACAATACTGTAACACACAAAAGGAATATTCCAGGTAAGAAACAAAGAAATATTACCTTCTTGTAACCCTTGGAGGAATCAAGGAACCTGGGCCATGGTCACCAATGGCTGCTTTCTCACAAAGGGGGTGGGGTGGGGAACCAGTGCCAGAGGATTCCAGACACAGTGCCAGCTATGAAGTGCTCCTGACAACCATAGGCCCAACTCTAGACTGCAAGAACAAAGATGTATTACGTCACAAAGAGATGGAGAGATAGATAGACCACCTTCACTCTTTAATGCTAGAATTATAGGCACATGCAAGCCATGCACGACTTTTTATGTGGTGCTGGGAAATCAAACTTAGGTCCTCACCCTTGCAGAACAAGTGCCCTTGCCCACCAAGCCATCACCCTAGCCCAAGAGTAGAACTCTGGAGGAGTTCTGCTACAAAGGGAACAGAAAAACACAGACTGGCCATTTAAGAAGCATACAGAGCCAAAGCGATTTTTTCTTAAGATGGGAGAGATTAAAGAGTGCTGGGGGAGAAGTATCAGAGAGCATCAAGCTAATACCCTAGAGTAGACAAACTGTACAAGCAGGACTTCAGAGAGCAATGGTAGGTGATTTACTGCACAAAGCCAGAGCTGACGATGCCCCTGTGTGCAGAAGAGACGGCAGCTGGTGTCGTGCTGACACGTTTATCATGTGGTAGAGCATGGGTAACTGCTTCTGTTTTATCTTTCTATGGAGTCTTCAGCTGAGGGTAAGATCAGGAATCAGGTACAATCGTCAAGAAAGGAAGAAAAAGGCAAGCAAATCACCCATGGGAGTGGAATAAGGCATGGCTCAGCCAAAAGAACACGAGAAGAACCTCAGAATAATATCTCCACCTTCTTTATAATGTGATAAGAATTTGGTCTGATGACATCTAGAAAGCACTTAAATGAGTGCCTGATACAATGAGGGCTTAACAATTATCTATTCGAATTTCTTTCACTTTCCAAAATCCCTTTATCTCCAAGAGCTGTGACTATTCTACCGTCGCAAGCTTGATAGAAGCACTAGCTTGTCTCCCTTTGATGCCTTTTGAAATGAACCACAGGAAATAACTCCTTCAGTTCACAACCATCAGAGACTTTACCTGCCGAGAACATTTTGCACATGCCCTGAGAGGAACCATCCCTGGCAAGCAGCCTCTACTGGCAGCAGGCCTGACAGGAGAACACTGTGTCTTATTGAAAATGGGGGGGGGCTTTCTAGATAGGTAGATTTTTATTGCTAATGACAGGTCTATGTGGGGTTTCATCAGACCTGGTATGAGAGTTGAGCTCCCACTTCCAAGCAATTTAATGTGGAAGTGTGTATGCTACAAAGAAGAAATAACAAGCAGTCATTTGTGGGTAGATTCCAGGAATTCTGTGCAGGGAACTCCTTATGATGAATTGTTAGCTGTAAAGATGAATTGTTAGCTGTGAAGATGGAGTTGGCACCTGAGACGTAGCTCAGTTGCTAGAGTGCTCGTCGGGTATGCTCGAAGTTATGCATCCAGTCCCCAGCACTGTATATAAACTAGAAGTGGAGGGATGTTTCTATAATCTAAGCACTGGAAGACAGAGGTTGGAGGTTCAAAGTTCAAGACTATGCTTAGCTATTTAGGAAATTTGAGATCAGCCTGGAATGCATGAGACCTTGTTGAGAAATAAAAAATAAAAAGCAAGAGAAAGATAAATCACCCATACAGATAAGAAATAGGATGCCTTGGGGAGGTGTTGGGGATACTGATGCAAAGTAGTAAGCCAGGACTCCAGAGGTACCTAATGTGATCCTTGCTGCCACAATGCCCTAAGGTAACCCTAAACTTCTCAGATGTCTCTCATGTAAGTGAATATAATGAAGAAGAAGGAGGAGGAAGAGGAGGAGGATAAAAGGAGGAGGAGGAGGAGGAGGAAGAGGAAGAGGAAGAAGAAGAAGAAGAAGAAGAAGAAGAAGAAGAAGAAGAAGAAGAAGAAGAAGAAGAAGAAGAAGAAGAAGAAGGAGAAGAAGAAGGGTGCTGAAGAGTTGGCTCAATGGTTAAGAACACCGGCTAATCTTCTAGAGGACACAGGGTCAATTTCCAGCATCCACAAAGCAGATCACATTTTCCTATATCCCCAGTTGCAGGGGATCTGATGCTCTCTTACGGTTTTCAGAGGCACCAGGCACACAACTGACATGAATACATATAGGCAAAATATTCATGCACATAAAATAAAAATTTTAAGCAAAATTTTAAAAATTTAAGATGAATGATGATACTGGTGATAACAGCTTCTATTGAAACAGTCTCCAAGGTTCTGAATCCTGTATCCCAAAAGGAAGAGAGAGACTGGAAGAGAATACATTCCCACAAAAGCACTTTTGAATTTGCTCTCCAGAAACCACTTTCTGTGATGACTCACTTGCTTTGTACCCCATGATGTAGGCATGAACCTGATCTGCCTCGATGAGCTCCCTTGCCATTTGGCAAAGAGGAAAGAAAGACAGAAATACACACACAGAGAAAGGGAGAGACAGACAAAGAGACAGAGAGATAGAATGAGACAGAGGCAGAGTTGATTGGTAAAGGAAGAAAGTTGTTTATCACAAAGCAAATGAAATACAAGGGCAACACACTCAGTGCCAAACATGCGATACACACAAGAGACAGCACAGACAGGATAGCCTGTCAAACATAACAGGGCAAGGCAAGAAGCTGTGTTTTAGCAGCACGGACCTCCAGTTAAACTCCTGTACTCTCCCTAGAGTTCACTGGAGGATGCTGATGATGCTCCCAGGGCCCTCTGCAGATCCAGATCTGCTAGGCAAAGCACAGCATCTTGTTCGTGCTTGGTGCATTGGGCAGTTTGGGGAAGATCCAGTAGAATTCCAGGCAGTGACTCCTGCAGTCACCTGACACAGTTCCGATCACAAAGGTCTCACTGAATGATGGTTTATGATCAGAGAGCTTGTTCTTTCTTTATCAGTCCCTTACCTACAGCTCTCGCTTCTGAGGTGTGAAGCCTCATTGCCCACCCTCCCCCCTCTCTGGGGACCTTTAGTGCACTGAGTTTGAAAAGGTGGGACAGTGGCAGAGAAGCAGGGCTCAAAAGAATTGAGCCACTGCCCTCAGCTATCACTCTTCTAAAAGGTTCTCCTAAAAATACCCCAAGAGATGGACACTTCCCTCCCCATGCTCATTTTGGTCATGGTGGTTTGCCACTGCAATGGAAAAGCTTACTGAGGTGCTAGCAAAACAAGCCTTCAGATTCACTGCAATCTTTATCGAAATTCCAATGCAATACTTCACAGAAATTGAAAAATAATCCTGCATTTTCTATGGAAACACAAATAAACCAACATGGCCAAAACAACCATTAGCAACAAACAAAATTCCTACTGGAAGTGTCACCATCACAGACGCTTTCCAAGTTATAATGCAGAACTATAGTATAAATAGTGAAAACAGCATGATAGTGGCAAAATAATGTGTGACAGTGCCCTGCTAGATACCACAGGCTATCAAATAAAAGGGTCAATGCCGGGAATGGGGTACTTCCTTTGTAATCATTAACCAATAGGTCATATAAACCCCCGGATATTACAGGCTACTGAAAATGATCCTGGATACCCTTCAGAACCTGAAAGTAAGACCCACTGCTGAAGACACCATATACTTGCATCACAGAACATGGTGATATCAAGTAAGTACTCGCCTGGAAGCTCCATCCCTACTGGCTAGTTTTCATAGATCTGAAGGTGTTACACAAGCCACTAGAGGAGAAATGTAATCACAATTCCTACTCAACTGTGAACCCTGAGAGTCACAGTAATGACTGGCTAGGCAAGACGTGCTCACTGGCACAATTGTGGTATGAGTGTTATAGGAGTTACCAAACACACTGTGGTTTGTTTTGAGACCTACTCACCAAGATGGATGGAAGCCATACATAGCACTGTTATTGGGATCAAGAACCCATGGCTAGTCAAGTCATAGATCATAGGGGAGAACCTACTGTTACTATTCTTCTAAACTGACATAGTATTAAACCAATTCCTAATGATTTATCATTATAGCCATAGATTAATATATCTCTCAACCCTTCAGATAAGTTTCTATTTGCAGTATATGGTGATTGACACAGAGACCTACAACTGCCCAAGATCCAAAAGTAAAAGACTGTGAAATGCCCAGCCCTAAGAGGAGCATATATACTGAGTCCTCTTCTTCTAAGGCTCAAGAAGCATCTCAAAAGATATGGTGGAAAGGGTTTTAAAACCAGGGGAAATAGATGGCTACAAAGGAAAACTATCTTCTGGACTCAGCAAGGCAGCTGCACATAGGAACTCACAGTTGTTCTGACATCATGCAGAAGACCTGTGCAAGCCCAATCCAGACCAAATCTTAGCATGAAGAGGAGAGTTGGGCATGAATTCCCACCCCAACGTAAGGAGCTATTTGTCTGAGAGAGGGAAAGTCAGCTTTCTCTAAGAGTAGATCTCCCACGAAGTCAATCTTGCTCCAATGGAAGGTCACATATCTAGAATATTTAGGCTGCACAAATCTGTCTTGATGGATTTAATTTTTTAGAGGGACACAAAGTCAAGTGGGTAGAGAAAGAAGTGCACCTGGAAAAAGTTGAGAGGGTAGAAATGATCAAAACACACTGTACAAAATTATCAAAGACATAAAGTATTTTTAAAGATTATAGAGTTATCATAATGGAGCCAATGTGTTAAGAGTTACTTGAGGAGGAGATGCATATTGGGGAGTGTGACAACAGTGCCAGTATGTTAAGAGTTGCTGGAGGAGAAGATGCACATTGGGGAGTCTACCAACAGTGCTTATCACAGGCGCCAGGCTGGAGTGATAGTCTGTTCTAAGGTATTAACTACTGTGAAGGCTCTAGACAACCAAATTTCAGTGTAACAATCCCATTGCGAAACTCAAAATGCAAAGAGTACTTAGCCCTAAGTTGTACTTTTTGGGAAGATGCACAGCTGATGTCCTCTCTGGGACAGTAGCTATCAGGAGCAAGAGGGAAGTTACTTAGAGAAAGCAGTAATGAAGTGTGGATCAGAAGGAGCACTTCAACATGCACAGAGACGAGGGCATCACAGTCATTCACCCACTCCATCTGCTCCGTTACCTCTGAGAGTTGCCACTAGCTCTCTTGCCAAGCTGAAGAGGCAGGCATGAGAAGGTCAGGTGTCTTTTTCCTCTTAGTCATCACTGTGTCTGCTCACTGGTCCTCAGGAAAGTTGTCTCCAGATGCAACTTGACAACTAAATCTGTGTTCTATTCTTTATCTTAAGAAAAAAAAAGTTTTCTTTTCCAAAAAGATAAGGTTCCCAGATGTTAAACTACTGATAAGAAATCCAAGCAGAAGAGACAGCAAAGAAGATGGATAAGAAAATAAAAATAAACAAAGACATGTGCTGTAAGGTAGTTAACTGATTTTAGCCTGGTCACTAGGGTTCTGGTTAGAAGGGACAATTAGAAAGGAAGAGGCATCAGGCATGAAGGCGTGTGCCTTTAATCCCAGCACCCAGGAGACAGAGGCAACTGAATCTGTGAGTTCCAGGTCACCCATAGCCACATAGAGAGACTCTGTCTCAAATTAAGGGGAGGATGAGGAAAGAAGGAATCCAGGCACATTAGTACATGGTAAAGCGGGAGAGTCTATCAGATCAAGGCCACACTGGGCTACATAGAGAGCCCCTGTCTCGAAAGGAAGAATGAGAGGAGTGTGGAGGCAGTCACAGAGACAAGAAGCAAATGAAAATGGCATTTTTAAGAAAAGAATTATTAGTACTATTAACATTGATATGATTATGGATAAGTAGAGTCTCATGTTCAAAAGCTTAGTTTCTCTAAAGAATTTATGAGGCCTGAAAGTATGAATCTAGCAAGTTACTGGTGCCCAAACAAGAAGGTTCAGAGGATATTCCTGTATATCTAGCAATCAATACTCCCCAAGCCTTCCCTCCATGCTCCAAAAAGATCTAGTATGGTGTTGCTTTCATTGGTTGAATAAAGAAACTGCCTTGGCCTTTTGATAGGGCAGCATTAGGTAGGTGGAGTAGACAGAAATGTATGCTGGGAAGAAGGGTAGATGGAGAGCCACCATGAAGGTGCCAGGTCAGACACTGAATCTTTCCTGGTAAGCCACGACCTCATGGTGAACAAAGATTATTAGAAATGGGTTAAATCAAGATGTGAGAGTTAGCCAATAAGGGGCTAGAGATAATGGGCCAGGCAGTAATTTAATTAATACAATTTCTATATGGTTATTTCAGGGGTTAAGGTAGCCCAGGCAGTGGGACAAGGCCCGCTCCTTCTACTACAATAGCAACAACTGGTCCATAGGTATGTGGACATGCCCCAGCCAAGCCACTGCCCAGAATACAGCCTACTACTCTATCAAGGGACACAGGCATAAGAGGGTCACCTAAGTGGAAAGATCGCAATATAAGGAAGGAGACTAGAAAAGGAGACTCAAAGCTGATAAAGTTGAGGCTCACAGAACTGGACATGTGGATGCCAACATCTAAAAGAGCTGTGTGGAGCTAGAGAGGTGGCTAAAAGTGGTTAAAAGCAGTGACTGCTCTTCCAGAAGACTGAGGTTCAGTTCCCAGCACCCACGCTGCAGCTCACAACCCTCTGTAACTCCAAACTTAGAAGATCTGATACCCTCTACTGGCTTCTATGGGCACTGCATACACTTGATGTACTGACATACATATAGGCAAAACACTCATATACATAAAATTTAATTTAATTTAAAATTAAAGAGTTGTGATGTAGGAGGAAAGAAATTGGTGTAATCAGTTTTGAATGACCTCCATTTAAGATGCTGGTACAAAAGATGCTATTGGACAGAAAGGTCTGGAGTACAGGCCAGGACTTCACAGAGGTGAGAATTGGTCACGGGGATGTGATCATCCACTTAATGAATGTGTCATGTACTATGGTAGTCCCTGAAGATGCAGCCTCTGCTCAGCACAGCTTTCACTCCACTCCCCAAGCCTTTAGACATAGATGAGCCTTTCACAACCACCTCACTAATTCCCTCTTCTTTGTATGACTGTTCAGTATAAAGAGCAAGGCTGAGGAGCTGAAGATGTAGCTAAATCAATACAGTGTTTGCCTAACAGGCACTAGAGTGTTATGCTCAGCATAGGATAGACTAAGATGCTAATGTGTACCTGTAATCCCAGTGCACAGAAAGTAGAGACAGGAGGTTCAGTGGTTCAAAGTCATCCTTGTCTGCACAGTGAATCAAAGGCTAACCTGGGAGACATGAAGTTCTGCTTCAAAAAGAATTAAAAGCAAATTAAAAATAATGAACAGAGAAGAAATATAAGTTGGGGGAGGAAACTCAGGTGTGCTGGTGTATGCCTTTAATCCCAGAAAAAGATAGGAGGATCTCCGTGATGTTGGGGCCAGCCTGGTCTACACAGCAAGCTCCAGGACAGCCAGTTCTACATAGAGATACACTGTAAGGGGAAACAGAGGTAGGCAAAAAGATAAGAAAGGGAAAATGTCAGCAAAGAATCAGCTGAGTTTCATTTCCTAGAAGCCAAAAGAAAAGTGAATTTAACAAAGATATTAGTGTCATATCTCCCAGGCTATCAGCTGAGGAAAAGTCATAGACTTTAACATTAGGGCTGCCTCTGATGTGCTCCCCCCAACAGGCATTCTATCTCCACTGAGCATCTGAATCGCCACTGGCACACAGATACCTAGGAAATGTCCCCAGGATCTGGCTCAGTTGAGCTGATGCTGTGACGTAGACTCTCGTACAATTTTTCACTGACCTGGTTTTTGTGCTGGTGGCATTGAAAATTACTTTAAAGAAAAAGAGTTGTGCCATCATTTGGTTGTGCCATCCTCTTAAACCCAGGATGTTCAAAAGAAAAAGAGCTAAGCAACTCTTTGGTAGACCAGTTAGCTATTCCACAATTTGTACAAATTCCAAAACACCATGGCATACGAAATCGATGCCTGACTGTTTTACTCATGAATTTAAAAATTAATTGAAGGAATTTTGAGATATTTGCTAAAAGCCAGTAATTCTGGAAGGCTAGTAGGGAACAGAGAGCAAACAGTGCAGTTTTTCAGTCAGAGACACTAACAGTCTGGGCATAGATGTTTAGTCTGACTCCTGTCTTACTGTGTGATTTAATCTGAATGAAAATGCTTGCTGTGCCCAACTCACGGTTTCCTTGGGAGGTCAAGATGGGATAATAGATGTGAGAGCACTTTGAAAAAAAAAGGATTGAAGAGCTATAAAAATGTAAGATTTATATGGCTGTCAGTTTCTTTTCCCCAAAGATGGCCCTAAAGATAGTGATTATCAACTGTAAAGACCTGTGAGGAACCAGCATCTCCTTCCACACTGAGCTCGCAAAGACAGTGTCCTTTGATAAGTGCTCACAGCTACCATCTGAAGGTCTAATGCAGCTTGCAACTCTGGCTTTTTCACAGCTAGTCTTGTACACAATCTATAATAGATGCAGTTTCCAGAGTCTTACAAATCCTGCTTACAAATGCTAACTAGACCAGCTCTCTAAAGTGAAACTGAAAGGAGTAAAAATGTTGCTGCCATAAAAGTTAAAAAAAACAAAAAACAAAAAACAAAAACAAAAAAACAAAAGTTTAATGTCATGTTGTTCTCATTCAGCTGTCAATGTTGTGGCATCGACCTACAGAGAAAGGGGAAGGCAGAGAACTGAGGATTATCTGTGAGCACAGGCAATGCTGCAAGTCAGAGAAGTCTAACTCCCAAGGCAGAAGATAAAGGAATACCCCAGATCTGAGCCAAAAGCACCATCAGAATTCAATGACTGCTTTGAGGTCTCTCTGAGTACCCGGATATGCCTACCTACACACCAGACACCATGCTGGATCTACAATAACCAGAGCAGAAGCCCTCTCGGTTACCTGTCCCCAGAGAAGGCAAAACCTGCTGCGGTCCCAGAGAGCTCTCTTTAATCATACATGACTCTAGATGGTCAGAGTTGAATTACATCTTTCCTTTGGTTTCATATTGTCCTTAGATACAAAAATACTAGAAAATATAGTTCTTTGTCAAAGATACAACATACCTAATGCTTGAATTTCTTTGTTACTAACAGGTTGAGTTCAGAGAGAAAAAAATGGAAAGTATCAGGTCTCAACTAGGAGTTAACACAGGTGTCAGGTAACCAGTGCAAGTACCCGAGAGTAGATCAGTTACCTTCCCCGGTTGCCTGTGTCTGGTCTACTCTGGTTACTATCAGGGAGAAGGCGTTAATGCATCCTTGATCTGCCCACACCTTCTCTGCCCTTCTCAGACAGAAGTAACGGGTCCCAAGGCCAGCCACTCCTTCATCCTGCACTACTCCCACAAGACTTGGATCCTTTCCCATGTAAGATAATAAAGCAATAGAATTTTTGAAACAAGGTTATAGTGGATACTTCTCGGATTTCCGTGGACATTCCCATCCATGCACGAGTCACTTGTCTTGTTCACAGATTCTTTGGAAGAGGTTTTCATACAGAAGCAAGTGACCTGAGTCTCTCTGGGTACTCCATCCTTGGCTTCTTACCTAGTGAAAAGCATCCACATTGAAGAAACACCTTTCTCATTCCAGTGTATGCAGTTCAGGCTTCTCACATGGAAGGCAACCAAGCTAGGTACAAAAGGAATAGTTTTGTAACCGTTTTAGTACTAAGGAGATAGAGGCAAGAAACTCGGGAGTTCAAGGTCGTTAGCTATATAGAGAGTTGGAGCCAAGCTTGAACTACATGGAATTCTATCTCAAAAATAAGTAAATAAATAAATAGTTGAATAGTTATTGGACCTTGAACAAGCTATCTAACCTCCACGGATCTCTTTCCCTATCCATGAAAAGTAATTTAAAAAAAATAGCATCTTTTTTAGCACCACTAGAAATGTAATTGCGGGTCCACCAGATAGAAGATGGCATAGTTCATTTGTCTTGCTATTACTGAGACTGAATATCTCAATATAAGGAAGTATAGTGGTCTCTGTCCCCTGTGAGCAGAAGACAAGAGATCTCAGCAATAGGCATGTGCGCATCATGGCAACCCAAGCCCAAGGAAGGGGATGCTTAGCAGGTCATCTCCAACAATCCCTACTCTCTTCTCGGAGGAAGCAGCACTCATCAATAAACCAGCAAGCAGCAGTGCACTTTTCAAAATTACATGGAAATTTTTGCCACTTTCATTCTGCTATAATAACAGGCAAACAAAATGGTTGTTTCTTTCTCCTGTTCTCAAAGACATGCTGTTGACAATTACAGTTTCAGAAGCATAAAGAAAAAGCAAAAAACTATCCAAAAACTCAAGATGAAAGGTAAAATTAGATTTTTTTAAACCCTGCCCTCTCCCAGTCTCTCAGTAATACTTCAGCCGCTTTAACGGTGGGAGATTTTCTACGCCCGTAGTCACTGTGATGAAGGGAGACATAATAAACAACTGAATAGCTTAAGACTTAACTATAAGATTATTTTTCAAGTAGCTTCTCCAAACATAATAACTTAGCTTCCAAAAAAAGTAATCACTGCAAATGTTTGAAAAGTCGAAACTGTGCAAGGGCCTGGGAGATTAACAGAATTGAACATAATAGCCCCTTCCAAACCATTTCCTAGGGACTAGAAGAGGAAAAACAAAAACCTTTTCAGTCTTAAGAGAGCATTCCAAATATATTTTATTTATTCAACGAAGAAAGAGGACTGTGAAGTTCTTATATTCCCTTTCACAGAGACTCTTCTGAGCTTTAAGGAAGCATTTGTCTAGAGGTACAAAATGAGTGAGTCTTTGGCTCCCAGAAAAAGTAATCTCTGAGAACATTTGAAATGTTAAAAGCTATGTAAAAGGTCTTTGTAGAGATACAGACAAAAACAAAGTCTCAAAACAAAAATCATTTTCAATGGATCTCAGCATCTACCTGTGCAAAGTGGGTAAGTCTCCCGTGCCTCAGATGGCTTGTCAGAGCACATCTCAAGACCCAGTGCCTGACAGTCCCTAGGGAGGTCACTGAGACCCTGAGAATAGGAGGGACCTTCCTTTGTTGTATATATGTGCATGTATTAATATTAACCCAATTTAGTGTAATTACTTAGCTTCATTACCTATGGCCTCTTAGGCAATTCAGACAGCTCATGCATTCCAGTGGAGCTGTGGTCAACCTCCGTGCTCAGTCCAGGACCCCAGCATTCTCCCTGACCTGGCATTCAGGCATGCAGTCAAGCAGAAGGCTCTCATTTGCTTTCTGCACTGAGCGCTAGGCCTGGGGTGCTGTGTTGGGCAAGAATGCAGTGAATGAATAGAAGGTACTGTTTCCAGCCAATACTGTAGGAAGTTAACCCAAGTTCCAGCTCCACTTCACCTTCTCCCAGTCCCAGAGCAAGCTGCAGAGGGAGAAAATTTTGGTCTTCGCTTGACTTCCTTCATCTTCCATAGCTATCTTCCCTCTCAAGAGCCTGGAGATGCCATAACTTAGGTAGTTTATTCTCGTCCTCTGGGCTCTGGGATCCCAGTGCAACACACCAGAAGCAAATCCCTCTGGAGCACACTAACAGGCAAGTTTCTTTACTCTCTGAGCTTTGGGTCTTCCTTCTTAAAATAGTGAAAATCATTACAGAAACTCCTGGGTTATAATAGGATTACATTCCTATAAACTCATTATGCAATGAAATTATCATGGAGCTAAATGTATTTAAAGTGTTCATACACCTAACTGACTAAGCTTCATGACCTAATCTAGCCTACCTCAAATGCACTCAGAGTGCCTTCATTAGTGTTTGCTTCTGTAAAATCAACCCATATGAAGCTTATTTTAGAAGAAAGTGTTGACTACCTCCTGTGATTTATTGAATGTCTCAGCTGTTCAACTATGACAGTGTCCGACTAGGAGCTGTGGCTCTCAATTATCACAAAGCAAGGCTAGCCTCAGAAACAAATCAGAACTTCATATACTGCATTCCTACTGCATCCATGTCAACCCCATGCCATTGTAAAGTTGAAACTGGTAAGTTGAACCAGGGTAAATCAAGTACTTTCTGTGTGTTCTCAAAAGAATGAACAGACATTGAAGAAGGTCAATAGTGGAAGTGCCTAATCCCACACCCAACACACAGTGAGTCAGAAATGTTAGATGAACCACCAGACCCATCACATTCGTCATCATGGGTAGTAATAGGAAAAACTAGTCCCTGGTTCCAGCTTCCCTGAAACTGCTCAAACTTCTAACCCTCCATCTGTCCTAGGACTTAGTTTTAACTGTGTGGTCTGGCAGAAAGAGTGGGCTTCATAGACAAAGGGGTTTTACCTAGAGAAAATCTTAACCTTCTGCTCTAGGTTTCTATTGACATAGGATCTTACCTTATAGCTCATGCTGGCCTCAAATCGGTGATCCTCCTGCCTGCGCCTCCCAAGCGCAGAGATTGTGGGAGTGTGCCACCACACCCAGCTCTTCACCTCTTTCAAGATGCATTTTTTTTCACCCATGAGATAAAGACAGTATCTCTGTCATAGAAACTGGACACAATGAACAAAAAGAGGTTGATGCATAAGTGTTCTGCAAATCTTGTTCATTCTAAAGAGACTCATCTGTTCTTTGACCCCCCACCAAGCCTTTGCTTTCCGAACTTGAGCTCAGCACATCTGTTCATGATGGCTCTACCCTCTCTTACCATCCCATCTCTGAGAACCTCATGCATCCTTCCAAGCTCTAGTCATCTTAGAACTTTTGTAACACATTCTCTGACCTCAGTGATTTTTCCTGCCAAAGGATTCATGCAGTGCATTCCATCTTCTTCCTCTTCCTCTTCCTCTTCTTCTTCTCCTCCTTCTCCTCCTCCTCCTCCTTATTCTTTTGGTTTACAGCTTTTTATTTTTTATTGAGCTCTACATTTTTCTCTGCTCCCCTCCCCTTCAACCCTCTCCATGGTCCCCATGCTCCCAATTTACTCAAGAGATCTTTTCTTTTTCTACTTCCTACATAAATTAGATCCATGTATGTCTCTTTTAGGGTCCTCATTGTTGTCTAAGTTCTCTGGGATTGTTATTTATGGGCTGGTTTTCTTTGCTTTATGTTTAAAAACCACTTATGAGTGAGTACATGTGATAATTGTCTTTCTGGGTCTCGGTTACCTCACTCAATATTATGTTTTCTAGCTCCATCCATTTGCATTGCATATCTTCTATAGGGGAAAATAAGAGCTGAAAACTCAGAGAATCCCAAAAACCTTTCTCTGCATCCACTACTTAGACTGACTAGAAACCAAAGTGTCAATCAGAAACAAGAAGAAAGAGTTCTAGTCACATGTTACAGAGAGCAGTTTCTCAGTAGACTTTCTGAGTCTTTTGCACTGTACTCTCTGTGGCATCTGAGTACAGTCACTACTAGCCATCCAGGAAGTCAACTCCTCCAGGCTTGTTCAGGAATTGTTCATAATGGAAATATGCACTTGTTCATTGGCAGATAAGAACACACTGAGGGTTTGGCTGTGTTGACAGGCTAGAGAGCCATTGAGCATATCCATGAGTATCTGCACAGACGGTGATATACACTGTCCCACAGTCCTGTGCCCACTGCATCTCCACCAACTCAGAGTAAACCACAGTATGCTCTATGCGAGCTTTGTTTGGTTCTGAAAGGCTCTGCTCTACAAAAGATACTTGCCCACTTAGTGTGCTCCCTAAGCCCTTCCAATCTGACCTCAACTCCTTTTCTAGAATCTTCTTTTGGGGTAACTGTCTCATGTTTCTTGCTGTTCCCAAAGCCTGCCATAATCTTTCCTGTCTTCTTCATATTGCTTTATCTGGGGTGCTTTCCTCTCCCCTCTGGCTGGCCTGGAGTTCAATATGAAGATCTGGCTGTCTTCAAACTCACAGAGACCCATCATTCTCTGCCTCTGCCTTTGCCTCTGCGGGGATTAAAGACGTGTGCCACCACACCAAGTTGGAGGTCCCTTTTTAAACTCCTTCACTGGGATCCTACATACCCTTTAAAACCTAACCCCAGGGGCTCAAGAGGTAGCTCAGTGATTAAGAGCATGGATTGCTCTTCCAGAGTACCGGAGTTTGCCTTCTAGCACCTACATAGCAGCTTACAATTGGTTATAACTCCAGTCCTGGGGGATCTGACACCCTCTTCTGGCCTCCACAAATGCTACACATGCATGGTATACATGATATGTACACATGCAGGCAAAAATTTATATATATATTTTTTAAATATAAATATATAAATAAGATAAAATTTAAAAATCTCAACCCAAATGGTGCCTGGTGAATTTAAAAATCTCAACCCAAATGGTGCCTGTCTCCACCAATCCTGTGCAGACATAAGTCAACACCCCATTCACTAGTGAGTTTACAACTGTCCAGCTTTTTACAGAATACTTCTTCAAGCATCCATCCTGCCCCACAAGATGGTCAGCATCATGCAATCATCCTGTCAAGTTTATCTGTGAATAACTGATGCATTTTATTTAGTGAACTGATGAAAGAAAACAGATATAAATGAATGAATGAATGAATGCTGATATTTAAAATAAAAGTATCATCTTTTCAAGGCTTTCCAATGACTTGGTGCCTGAAATTCATTCTTGGTGAAGAGACACAGAATAGAAAAGTCATGTTTGCAAAATGTGGGCAAGAAGAAGTCAATACTCTGTCCAAAGTAACAATTCCCCTAGAAAGGTTTAAAAGCAAAGTATGCTTTTTTTTTTTCCTTTTCACCCCTTTACTTCCAAATGGAGATAATTACCAAAGTGAGACTTGAAAAGCTTAGTAGGCATCTTTATTATTGTTGTTGTTGTTGTTTGAAACAGGGTTTCTCTGTAGCTTTGGAGCATATTCTGGAACTAGTTCTTGTAGATCAGGCTGGCCTCAAACTCACAGAAATCCACCTGCTTCAGCCTCCTGAGTGTTGGGATTGAAGGCGTGCACCACCACCACCCTCTCTATGTCATGCCTCCCTGCATTCATTAAGTGTTTTTCCAGCATATGGAATTTCTGGATAGCTCATTAGACCCTGGTCTTTTTGGCATTTTATATTCATATAACCCTCTCTTCTAAAAATACTGAAGTGATTATTTAGAATTATGATTTATCCATCTATTCAAGTGTCATGATTTCACTCTGAAATGCCCCCCACCACCTGATTTTGAACTTTTGTATGTTTGAGGGGGCTGGGGAACCTTTAGGAGGTAGGCTTGACTACTAGAAGTAGGTGTCTGAGGGCAGGATTTTGAAGGTTACTGTCTCTGAGGGCAGTGTTCTTTGATGCCTGACCTGGAGGGAAGCAAAGCACCTCTAAGGCCGTGAGCCTGCCCAAGTCTTCCCCACCACAGTGACTGAAACCTGAACAGCAAGTCAAGCTTAGCCTTTCCCTCCTCCGGTTGTTGCTGATAGGCATCCCATTCATAACAACACAAAAGTAACATGCACACAACACTTTTATAAAATTGTGTGTGTATACATGTGTCTATGTGAGTATAAGCACATGTGCATGTGAGCTCTCATACATGTATTATTCGTGTGTATAAATTCCAGAGGTTGAAAAAAAAATTCCAGAGGTTGACATCCTATATCATTCAGATGTCATCCTATATCATTCGCCATTTTAGTTTTTGGGATAGGCACCTTACCAATTGAGCCATCTCCTGAGCCCCTAAATATTAGGTAACAAAAGAATGCACTTGGACAAGACTATCTTTGTCTTCTTGCCTCACATCCTCATATTTTGGTATAAACATCTTCAGTGGGTACTAAGTGTTTGACTTTGTCGTTGACAACAGAAGTATCTGATGAATCGCTGACTACAGCCAGACATGTACTTGATAAGAGAGTTTGCCTTATTTTCAATAACATTCTCTTGAGATGAGACAGTACTTGCTCTGCAGGAGTTCACAGCCCAAGAGGCCTCTGGTGACTTTACAGTTTCTAAGGAAATGCACACCATTAAATGATCCCACCTTCATAAAAGCCAAAGGCCAGAAAAGAAATCTCTTGGAGAAATCGCTACTTGCTTTATAGAAAAAGTCCTTGTCTTAGTTAGGACTTCTATTGCTGTGAAGAGATACCACAGTCATGGCCATGGCCACTCTTATAAAGAAAAGACATGTAAGTGAGCTTGCTCACATTTCAGAGGTTGAGTCCATTATTATCATGGCAAGAAGCAAGGCAACATGCAGGCAGACATGGTGCTGGAGAAGGAGCTGAGGGTTCTTACATCCGGCTCCTCACGCAAGAGGACGTGGTCTGAGACACTGGGCATGGCTTGAGCATACATAAGATCTCAAAGCCTGCCTCCACAGTGGCACACTTCCTCCAATGAGACCACACCTACTTCAACAAGGCCACACCTCCTAACGGTGCCACTAATTTTGGGGGCCATTTTCTTTCAAACCATCACAGCTCTCAAAGGCCCACTTCTCACCTTGACTGTCTTTCAATAGTGCTTATTGAGCAGTGCAGGACTGACCAAACCACAGGTAAAGCCAAGGTGGAAGAGACCATAATCCAACTGCAAAGAGCAAAAATGAAGAAGTAAGTGAGCATCCTCTGAGGGCGGCTATTTCTATTTCTAGTGGCTGTTAAGACAGACATTATGTGAAGAAACCATACGGTCAAGCAATACAGAATGAGTTTTCCTACCACCCTACAGTCAAGCCTCTCTTAACTGGGTCTTGAGATTCTGCAAAAGCCATTTTGTACATTTATAATGGCCCTGACTTCTGGGCATCTTAGGAGACCTATCCCAGCCTAGGTTAGGTTCCAATAGAGAGTCATTGCAGCCTAACTGTTCCAAGCGTGATGCTGGGGTACATAGATCACTGAAAGGAGCATAAGGGACACAGAGTCAAGCCTTCCACACTTAGGCGTCACCGAAACTTTGTCAGGCAGTACCCATCCTTCATGGGCAAGTGTATAGTAAGGAGCACAATGAGACATTCAAGAGTGTTTTTAATGTCCCCAAAGCAGGCTGCTCAGCTACTCTTCGGATCTTCCTTGCAGGGATGCTGCAGCAGGTGCTGCCTGTGGGACTCAGGTGATGGAGATGAGAAAGCCTTTAAACGTTTGCCTTCCTTAAAAAAAAAAAATCCTCATTGCATCTCTGAGAGGTGCCCAGCTGGTGTTTACTCTCCACAGTAGCGCATCAGGTTATTTATCGTCCTATTTCGTGATATATTTTATAAAGTCATGAATGGTTCATGAAACTAAGTTTGGGTATCAGTCTCCTGACAGCCACCTACTCAGCTTAGCTGGGGGGGGGGGGTCCTGGAGGCCATTGGCATGGGTTCCAGCCTCGCAGCCTCCTTTCTCACCCCTCTTCCCCTTCTGCCCTCCCTCCCCCTCCCCCCTCCCCCTGGTTATTTAGGAGATTAGAGTTCATTAATTAAATCCTGTGCTTAGATCGAACTGTAACACTATTCCAATCACATTTATCTTGCAGGCGGCAGCGGAGATGGCAACCTCGCTGGAAACGCGCGGGGGAGCCTGAGTCGGCAGCTGGAGACGCACTGCTCTGCGTGCTCCATCGCCCCGCCGCCTCGCAGACCCTCCATCTTCCTGCTCAGTTCCGGGCCAGGCTCGCCCCTGACCCCGGGGTGGGGTGGGGGGCGGCTCCCGCTTCTCCCGGGGCTCCAGGTGGTTCCCCACCCCCTGCCCTCCGCGACTCAACTGCCTGGGTCCCCCCTCCCCCGCCACACACACTCACACGCGCCCGCAAGCACACACGCACGCACACACACACACACACACACACACACACGCCAGCAGGCTGCTGGCCGCTCAATGGACCGATTTCCCCGGTTTCCCTGAACCCAGCCTAGCCCGGGATGAGAAACTGCAAAATGGCCCGAGTCGCCAGTGTGCTAGGGCTGATCATGCTCAGCGTGGCCCTGCTGATTTTATCGCTTATCAGCTACGTGTCCCTGAAAAAGGAGAACATCTTCACCACTCCCAAGTACGCCAGCCCGGGGGCACCCCGAATGTACATGTTCCACGCGGGATTCCGGTGAGTGTGGGCCTCTGTTTGAGCACCCTCGGGTATCTCGGGCCGGTGGTGTGTTTGGGCGACAGTCAGAGAAGGGTGTTTGGGTTTCTCGGTAACTGCGTGGTCCTTTCACTCTTTTTCTGCTTCTCTCTTCCTTCTCTATTTTTTAACCCAAAGCCCCTAAAAGCCTTTGTCCTAATCGATGTGATTGAATTTCTCCTACTCTTCCTCTGAGTGTCCCCCCCCCATTTCAAAACTGAGGTGTTGGTGGGAGAGAAAGAGAGAGAGAGAACGAGAGAGGATGTTTGGACGGCGGGAGGGGTTGTTGAACCCTGAGATGGGCAAGGCAGGAGGTGGGCGCCCTGGCTGTGCGCTAGCGGCGGACTCCGAAGGCCTGGCAGGGGCGATTAAATGGCGCAGGCGCCAACTGCTCTCACACCCCTCCCCTCCTCCCCTTTCTCATCTAATGATGCGCAGGTTTATTCTCTTGAAGCCCCTAGGGCTTTTTCCTCGACCCTTCCCCCGCTGCCACCCGCCTCCTCCTTTCCTGGATTTCTGCAATTCTTCGGCCCCTGCGGGAAGCAAGCCTTCTGCTGTAGGCCGCCCACCCTCGCCCGGTCGAAGTCACCGCGGGGCGCAGATCGGGCACAGCTCATCTGGAGCCCCACCCCTACCTGTGCAAGGAGCTCTCCCCACACCGCTTCCTGATGGGCGGGTGGTAACCACAAGCTGTACCCAGGGAGTCGAGCTGGGCCGGGGATGTGGAACCTGAAGAAGCCAGGCCTGGACAGAAGAGCCTGGCTGCAGGCAGCCTCTTGGGGGTCTCCAGCTAAGGGCTGAGGGTGCAATCAGACTTGGGCTCGGGAAGGAAAAGGTTAAGGCTGGAACACCCACCCCCACCCCCTTTGCCCGAGTCTCGAATTTCTTCTGCCCTTTCTCCAAAAATCAATTCACAGGGACGGGACCGGCAGCAGGGTCCGGCCGGCGAAGGCTGCTGTCCGCGGTGCTGACTCAAAGTCTCCGCCGCGCCGCCGACAGCAACCCTGTACCCGGCTCCGACCCTGGACGTCTGCGTGACCGCCATCTTTTTTATGGTCTCTCTTACACCCGGAGGGCTGGACAATGAGGAAGAGTTTCCCTTTTTCTTCCTTTCTTCCGGGTGTGTGTAAAAGCAGAGAATGTGCCAAAGGAGAGGGACTGTGCGGTGGGCCTGCCCGTGTGCCAGCTGCGCGCTCTGGTTGTGGCTGGAGTTGTCACTGCTCCCTGGGTTACCCTTGCTGAGGCCAGCGTCTATCTGAACTCATGCTCCTCTTTAGGTCACAGTTTGCGCTGAAGTTTCTAGACCCGTCATTTGTGCCCATTACGAATTCTCTCACCCATGAACTCCAAGAGAAACCTTCTAAATGGACATTTAATCGGACAGCGTTTTTACATCAAAGGTAGGATAGGGAGAGAGGTTGGTTTTAATTTTGTTGTTGCTTTTAATTTTGAAACTCAAAAAAAAAAACACACAGCACGAAAACAAGCCAGAACCATCAAAAGGTAAACAAAAACAAGCTGCACCTCACCTCAACCACCTGCACCTATATGGGCTTTGTCCTCTCCTAAATGCAAGAGGAGGTGATGAGTAGCCATCCTCTCAAATGTTTGCAGTGCCCTCAGGAAGGCTCAGGATGGTCAACACCCTTCCAAATTTGGTCTTGACTGAGCACCATGATTTAAAGTCTAGAAGCACCAAAGTTGTCAGTTCTTAAAAATAAAAAAGGGGAGTTCATTGCAAGTAGATGATCCCCTACTCTTAAAAAAATGTAATTATACAATCTTATTGAAACACAGAAAATATAATGCAGCCTTATGGCATCCCTAGTGGAGATGCCGGCCTAAATATATGTATGGAAGCCTGATTTTGTTTGAGTTTTGCCTGTTTGTTTTCAGTAAGGCCTTTCCAGCTTTAGTGGTTGTTGCAGACTTTTTACACAAGAAGTTTTGTATTTATAGTCTTGTTTTGTTTGGGGGGGAAGAAGAAGGAGAGTAATGAAATCTCAGTGGTTCTGGTCTTAGAACCACAGCCTCCCCACCCCCACCCCCATGGTGGGATGCTATGCCACTCCACAGCCTCCCCACCCCACCCCCATGGTGGGATGCTATGCCACTCCACAGCCTCCCCCCACCAGTGGTGGGATGCAATGCCACTCCACAGGCTCCCCCCGCCCATGGTGGATTTGCTATGCCACTCCACAGCCTCCCCCCCCCACCATGGTGGGATTGCTATGCCACTCCACAGCCCCCCCCCACCATGGTGGGATTGCTATGCCACTCCACAGCCTCCCCCCCACCATGGTGGGATTGCTATGCCACTCCACAGCCCCCCCCCACCATGGTGGGATTGCTATGCCACTCCACAGCCTTCCCCCCACCATGGTGGGATTGCTATAGCACTCCACAGCCTCCCCCCCCATGGTGGGATGCTATGCCACTCCATGCAACGTGAGCCATCTAATATATTCATTAGCGCTGTGAAGACTTGCTTCACAAACCGGCGAAGGAGCTGTGGTTTTGCTCTGCTATTTATTGTCACTGTACTTTCTGAAAAATTATAATCTACTAGCAGAATCAGAAGAAACACATGGTTTCAGAAAAAAAGTGTTGGGGTACTTTTGAAAAAGTATTATAATCACAGGATTATGATTACAGCTGTCTAAGTATTTATGCTTAGTTATACACTAGTTTGCGGCCATTAATTGTAAACCATGGAAGCGCTTTTCAGCTCTGGCCTTTGGGATTTTCATCTAAATTTAATTTTGCAGACAGTCCAGATAGTTTTGATGGTAGAACACCTTACAGCAGTCCACACCAAACACATCTCTAACTCGATGACAGTGTTTTTCTACACTGGGCCGAGTATCAGTCCAAAGAAGGCTGCCTTCTCAAAGCCTCCTGCTTCTCAAGCCATTTCTTAGGAAATCTTCAGTTGATTTCAGCAGTATTGTTTGAAGTTGCCTCTGTAACCGCTTTAAGAACTATGTCGTTAAGGAAAACTGAAGCGACTGCGTTAGTCTGCCTTGTCCTAGAATCTGATAAGATTTTTTCCCCCTGCTGTGGTTTCAACAGAAGGCACCAGAGTTTCACTTTGTCTTCTTATCCCTGGAGAACGTGAAGCCAAGTGGCATGTTACCTGTCTCTTGACTATTTTAAGTTCCTGAGACTGAAGAGGTAACAATTATACAGGGAACTCCATGTCAAATCCAGCTGAAGTCAATTCTAAGTATCATTTTTCTCTTGGGCTTTTTTAAAAAAAAATATTACCTTAAATTTGATTTAAATTGTAATTCATATAATAAAGCAGAAAAATAGATCCATGCTTCATTATTCAGCAGGCCTTAGTGAGATTAGCATCTTGTTTCTAATAAGTATTTGGCCAAACCCACTGCTTTTCCCATTCTCATATTTTAATAATAGTACTGTACTAGGTACTGACCCGAATCTATTTAGTTTTTGTTTGGACACCTGTAGTATTTTATATTCCTGAGCACTACACTCCAATAGCAAACAAGTAGTCCCTAGTTACGAAGTCACAATGTTTGTGCATTAATGTGAGCTCTTTGAGGCCTGTGTAAATTGTCTCCCTGTATTTTCTAACACAGTTTGGCATCTGCCTCCTCTTAATCAAATGCACTCTTTGAGTAGACAGGAATACCAAGAAATAGTGGTCAAACTGTACAGTGAATTTACTAACATCCAAAGATTACATTCAGAACTTGACAGATATTGCCATGCCTTTACATTATAAAAAGCAAGCCGCCCTTTGGAGTCCACAGATATGAATGTATGTGCGTACTTGAATTGAATGTGCTTAAGATTCTTGTCTGACTTAAGTGGAAGCATGAGAAAGAAACTTGGTTCTTTTGAATGGAATGCATTTAATGAATCTCTTTTTATTTTAGGCAAGAAATTCTTCAGCATGTCGATGTAATAAAAAATTTTTCTTTGACCAAGAATAGTGTTCGGATTGGCCAACTGATGCATTATGATTATTCCAGCCATAAATATGTTTTCTCTATTAGCAATAACTTCCGCTCACTGCTGCCAGATGTGTCGCCCATTATGAATAAGCGTTATAATATTTGTGCTGTGGTGGGAAACAGCGGAATCTTGACAGGCAGTCAGTGTGGACAAGAAATAGATAAATCAGATTTTGTTTTTCGATGCAATTTTGCCCCTACGGAGGCTTTCCAAAAAGACGTTGGGAGGAAAACCAACCTCACAACCTTCAACCCCAGCATCCTGGAAAAATATTACAACAATCTTTTAACCATTCAGGATCGTAACAACTTCTTCCTCAGTTTAAAAAAGCTTGATGGGGCCATTCTTTGGATCCCTGCATTTTTCTTCCACACGTCTGCAACCGTAACCAGAACGTTAGTTGACTTTTTCGTTGAACACAGAGGTCAGCTAAAGGTCCAATTGGCTTGGCCTGGAAACATAATGCAACATGTCAACAGGTGTGTATATTTTATTACATTTAACTCATACCCCACCAGATGGCAAATCAATATTGTAATCTCCTGGGCATGGGAGCTATCCAATTCATTAGATGTTGTGGTTGGCTTAGTTCTTGAGAAAAAGTCTTATCTTTTTAATGAATGAATGAATGAATTATTCTAGTTAAAAAGTCCCATGTATTCCTAACTGGTAACCAAGTGCTAAATGAAAAGACTGTTTATCACTCACCCCGTTTTATTTTTCCTTCCCCTTCTTAGTGCACAGTCATGGAATTGCCACAAACCAAGAACTACCCTTGTGCAAATAGGTATATCCCAGTAACACCAGTGCCAAAATCATACAAAGCAATTTTTAAAGAAAAAAGAAAAAATGATCATTGACTTTAAATATCTTTTTTTTTTTTTGGTTTTTTTGAGACAGGATTTCTCTGTAGCTTTGGAGCCTGTCCTGGAACTAGCTCTTGTAGACCAGGCTGGTCTCGAACTCACAAAGATCCGCCTGCCTCTGCCTCCCAAGTGCTGGGATTAAAGGCGTGCGCCACCAACCCCCGGCCTTTTAAATATCTTTTTTTGTGTTTAGGTGTTTGTAGATCTGTAGGACTGAGAACCCCCTGGAAAAGTCATAAATGGCATAATCTGCTTTTGTGATGAAATGTTTGCATATTTAAGGTACTCTGTGCTGTGCCTCATGGCTTGACAAGAAGACTGGGTGAAGAGTCAGCACTCTTATCTAATCCAGCAACTTTCAGTTCTGGTTATTTGGAAAAATCAGAGTTTTAAAATACAATATTACTACCTTGACTGTGCTTGAAAGAGTTAGTGAGGGGAGCAAGGGACAAGCACTTGGTATGTTTTTAACAACTTCTCAGATCATTCCAATATCAGTCAGAATGAAACAACCATCCAGGGCCATTTTAAAGGAAAGATCAAGTGTAGAGCTTTTTCTTTGATTCATCTGAGCATTGCCTCATCTCCCACGCCCTTCTATGTAAGGAACACAGGCATCACACCAGGCCTGTACAGACCTTATTATCAGTTCAAGTGGGTTCTAGAAGAACCGGTATCTAGATGGGCATGCTCTAATAGATATTCCCTTCCAATTATTTCCTAAAATCTTCCAAATTTATGATATGTTTAGTTGAACTTCCATTGAAAGAGAACTCGCTGTCTAGAAAATTAATGTCTCAAAAGAAAAAGCAATTGTACTATTTACAGCCCAAGCTGGGGCCTTCTCTTTGAGAAGATGCGTGTGGGGAATAATTACAAGGGTAACATACACACCCTGGTACAGTTTCCAAGAATGGAAGAGGTAATAGAACTCGACTGCAATATTTAATGACTGAATACAGCCCAAAGTTGTTACTGAAAATGGGGAGAATCCAGGTCATCTACCAACCTATCCCAAATCTCTGCCTTCATCATTTTGCTCCCTTCTGTTCCATTTTTATTCAATTTTCATGACATTTCAAATCTCATCTAGAAGGGGACAGGCCAAGGTAATGGGGCTGGGAAGTGTTTCTACCCATCAAAACTAAACAGTCTAGACAAATCTAGCTCCCAACCCTGCCTATTAACTTATCCGACTGAAACCTTCAGCACCCGCCGCTGAATCTCCATGTACTTCTCATTTCCAGGTACTGGAAAAACAAACACTTGTCACCCAAACGACTGAGCACAGGTATTCTCATGTACACTCTCGCATCCGCAGTCTGTGAAGAGATCCACTTGTATGGATTCTGGCCTTTTGGATTTGACCCCAACACAAGGGAGGATCTTCCATACCACTACTATGACAAAAAAGGAACCAAATTTACCACCAAGTGGCAGGAGTCTCACCAGCTGCCTGCTGAGTTTCAGTTGCTGTACCGAATGCATGGCGAAGGGCTCACCAAGCTCACTCTGTCACACTGTGCCTAAGAACTCCAAAAGGAAAGTGCCAAATGGCTGTTTTAAAAGTGCCCCCCACCCAAAAAAAAACCAAATTGAATAGTCTCCAGAATAGAGCCCCAAAGACAATCTGGCAAAGCTTGTCTGACACTCACACAGAAGGCCGTCTCCTCTCCCTCGTCTGCACTGCTCCGTGAACGTCTTAGAAGACTTAGGACGGGTGCGTTGAAGCCACATGCGTTAGACTTGATTGGTAAAGGTGAGGTTGTATTGGGAAGTATGATGCACAGCAAATGACTTGAAATAGCTCCACATTTGTATTTTAATAATAAACTGACTCCCATGCGGATGAGCTGCTGTCCTCTCATCCGTGGCTACCATCTCCTTGGCCCTACTCCGCTATAGTCCTCATAATCAGAGAATTCTGGCCAGTTTCAGCAGGATCTCCTTTGCCAGGGGGATCAGAGACTTCAGAAACAAAAGCAAAAATCTGGTTTGCAGGTTGAACTCTCTCTCTCTCTCTCTCTCTCTCTCTCTCTCTCTCTCACACACACACACACACACACACACACACACACACACACACACTGTTCCTGTTGCTCTACTACCACTGAATTTAATAATTCGTTAGGAATAGCTCTGGATTATCTCTGCTTGTATATGTTTGCATCTGTACTTGATGTGTTCAAGTCTCTGGGCGACTTGGGTATTTCATAACAAACTGAACAAATTATGATGACTTCCTTCGTGATGAATCCTTTAAGAAATGCCTCTCCTCAAGTCCTCTCTTGTCCATACTGTTATTCTACAGCAGGGTGGTCTATGTGGGTAGAGTGGCACATGCTACAGTGCCTCTTTTTCTGTCACAAAGAAAGCCCGCTCTGTGTGTGGCATTGCATCTGCTGGCATGAGTGCAGTTGTGGCAGGTCCTACAGGGCTTTCTAGCCTAGGCTTTCTACTGTCTTGGCTCAAGCATTGAGCTGGGCATTGAGTTAACTTAAAAACCCGGGGAATGTGAAGGAAAGAGAAGTGCATTCTATAAAGCGGTGTGAGAAAAGAAGCTAGAGCTTTGGCCAGGCTGACCGCTGTGTGCCTAATGTTAGCATTGGTCAGGTCAGATCCGTTCTGTGACATCCCCACCAACAGCCATCTAGACCTGCTTGCTTTCTTTGAGACAGTTGTACATGCTATTCTCTGTTTCCTCTGAAATCAAGCCTGTGTGCCTATGCGCTGAGCGTCTCCAAAAGAAAAGCCATTATGCAGTGGCAAGACTTGGTCCTAAATAACCTTTGGAATGTGAGATCAGTTGGCTATTGTTCTCGGTGTCTCAGCTGTATCAGTAGAAATCACGTCTCTCCCAGCCCAGGCTTTTACACTGAGCAGCACTTTGTTCTTCCAGTTCAACCCAAAGTCTGGCCAAGTTGATGTTAAATTTTAATAAGAGTTTCTCTCCTCTTCCCAAGTGTCTGTGGGGCACATCTGTTATCTGCTCCAGTGGGGCAGCTCTTTCCTTTCCAGAAATCTCACCGAGATTGCTAACAGTATTGTAAACCCTTTTGAAAATCGTTGCTATAGTTTAGTCATGAGAGCACTGTCCCTCTTTGGGAAGAAGCAACCGTGCCTGCAAAGAAGGGCAATAAGGAGACACACAGTCCTCATGCTACCTGGTCCTGAAGCTGTGTTGTTCTTTGGGAGAAGCTAAATCTAACCCAGATACAATCTAGTGAAAGAAAACCATTCAGATCCAAACACAATACCAACGGTGGCACATCTTACACTCTGTGAATGTCAGTCATTCAGATAGGTGAAAGGAAATAAGGGTAAATATTTCAAAATAAGAAGTGTTAACTATACACAGAATAATAAGGAAATTAAAATTATAAGCCATTTTAATAATACTTTTAAATTCAATGATAATTTTATGGGCATGAATTAAACCACACCATGGCTGTGTCCTGTCACTTCAATCACACCATGGCTGTGTCCTTTCTCTATAAAAAGCATGGGACACCATGCAGCTACTCTCCATCCCATGATAGGTTTGGGTCGTGGGAGACTGATAACGGGCAGAATTGCATCCATTGTCATCAGTATTGAAAGACTTGGCTATTCTTGAGCTCTTAATTCATTTGGTTGCAGCTCAGGGATATTAATGCCAAGATTATCCAGGCCTGTTTCTGACTCCAGAGCTTTAATCTCAATGTGCCCATTAGGTCTCACTAAATATAAATTCAGACTCTGCACTGGACAAAATGAAGTACCAAAAGACAAGAAAATCCCCAAAGCTAGTTCATTATTTCAAGATAGCCTATTTAAATTCGATCTCATCAGAACATTGTGAGTTTTGTTTGTTTTTAATTCGGGGAGGATTTTTAGATCTTACCACAACCTTGTTTCCTAACTTTAGACTGAGAAACCCTTCCTGTCTTCTACTGCCACTTCCACTATACATTGAACAGGAGTTCAAAATAGTAGGAAAATGAGCTTCTCTTCAGAACCAGAAAGGTGTGGAGGCCAGTTCATCCCTGCCTCTAGGAAGGATTTCTAGAGATGGTCCCCACATTCTGCTTATAATATAACAACAACAATAATAAATCATCTGAAAAAGACTCCAATTTAACCTCAAATTTACAATGCTAAAGATTCCTTTACAATGTAGATCCCTTCTATTTAAAAAAAAAATGGATGCAAAATGTTGGCAAAATATTTATTGCAGTTTCCCCTGTATGGTAAAGGCCTTTCTGACTATTTTTACTGTCAGTTGTACCCTTGACCTGCTGCTCCAACAGTTTGGAAATGTAGCCATCTGCTGATCCTACAAAATCTTTCTGTTTCCCAAAAATATTTCATACTGTAAACCTGTGTAGCCGCTGTCATGATGGGAAGGCTCCCTTATCAGAAAGGCAGTCAGCATTTGTCAGCTCTCCCACTGTCCCCAGGCTTGTAGGCTCAAGTGCAGTGGACAGAGCAGAGGGACCGCTGGGTTTCCTGGCTGTGCAGATATACATTCATAGCCCGTCCTCCTTTGTCAGCCTCACTTGGTTGGGTCTGATTAGTATATTCTTCTAATAGAAACATTCTCATTTTTTGGCTACTTAGAACAGAGTACTCTATCAGATATGGGAATAAAGGCCACCACAAAGCCTCCAAGGATGTCTGAAAATGACTAAGTTACAGAGGAGAAGGGGAAATCCACAAACCCTTGACCGCCCGCTCATTGCTAGACCTGTGGTCTCATCCTTTGTTCTTTGTGTTATGTGGATTCTGGGAAGACAGAGTCAAAAGATGGTTTTCATGACTGCCACCCACACCCAGAAATTGGGGGTTTCTGTGTGAGTATATGGAGCCGGGGATCAAATCCAGCACCTTGCACAGAGTAGACAAACACTCGATCTGAGATCCCAGACTGTGTTCTTGCGCTAAGTAACTTTAACCATTATAAAATGCAGTGTTAAGTAGTACTGTGTGTCCAGCAATGCCGAATATGGCCATCTGTCTCTGACCCGAACATAAGACACCTGACCGTGGGCTACCACAAGGATGTGGAAAGGAAAACCCCACTCACTACCCAGCCTTCTGGTGCCAAGGCTATCAGTGCTGATGGATGTGAGTACCCAGACAAAACCAAGGTTTCAGGGAATTCGGTGAATATACATACATGCTTTCCAGCTTCAGGCAAGGCACCAGACATTCAGGCAACCGCTCAAGGGCCCCATGGAAGCAGGAATAATAGAAAGGGAGGGAACTTCAAGTGTCACTAGCCCTTCTTGACTTTGTAAATATGAAAGTTGAGATGCAGAGACACTAAGCGATTTTCCCAAAATGTACATAGATAATTACTGAAGAGGTTATAATTTTGCATCTTTACCTTACTGGTATGGAAGATATACTCAAAGAAAAGCAGTTTGGGTCTAATATCTTTGGAGTGCAAATGTGATAGATAAGGGCTGTAAGGGAGGAAGGTGAAAGATTGCTGGCCAGGTACAGAGCAGCAGCAGCAGAGGACACGGTTGCCCAGTACACTGCAGGCTGCTGAAAACCACCCACTCGCCCTTAAAATGAGAGAAAAGCCACTTGCTGCATCATCGTCTGATAAACCCCAGTTCAGTTATTGATGGTATAGAGCTGACAGCTGAAAATGTCCCTGATAACATATTCATTTTAATAAAGTCTTGTCTTAATAATGTGTATGCATGATTTAGAAGACCAAGGCTGGAAGTGACTGTGCACTCTTCCTTGTATATAACTTTCAGCAGGGCCCCCTTGAGTCAAGAAATGTTTTCCATGTTGTAATTGCAGCAACAGACTTTGAATTACTGTACTGGTTTAATTCGCTGACTGTACAAAGCGTAGTGATTAACTTTGGTGGTTCTTCATTGCTTTCCAATGACATTCTGAGAACTTTTCTGTATAGTTCTGGGTCCTCAAAGCCTTCTTCCTCATAACTGTTTGAATGCATCAGGCAAACATTTGCTTAGCTTCTCTTACTTCCCAGATGTGTATAACTGACCTTTTGACCACCGAGTCAGGGCTGTGTATGTGTGTTTCAAGTGTTCTGATGGGACACCACAGGTGCTGAGGATAGAGGGCAACTTGGCCAGTCTGTCTAGGCCACTGTATCTGTGGGCCATTTCATCAAGGCCACTGAAGAGTTGATACCAAGGACCAAAATGGATAATCCTGCCTCTCTCACCCTCTGACTGCTTTGCCACAAAAATATAACATTTCAATGGAAAATGTAGAATGTTATTATTTGCTATGGAATATTTCTGAACATGTATTTTTATTGTGAAGATTTGTTAAAGATATGTGCGGCTGAATAGATGTTTTAATCCTTGGTGAAGCTTCTTCTCTTATTGCCAGAATCAGTGAGGAGTCTGCTGCTGAGTAGCTAACTCTAGTGTCACATGACAGTGGGGTGTTAGGATTAGGACCTGGCGGGTCCCAATGATGTATCAACAACAATGTACATATTGAGGAAACCTGGAGATAGAATTCTTGCTCCTCAATCCACATTTTGAATCATTATATCCTGAGATAAGTCCAACCTAAAAAAACAAAAATCCCTGATTGGTTCTGATGTGACATATGGAAACTAAAAGTATATTTCACAGTCAAATATACAACATCCAGAACTGCGGAATGCTAATCATTCCTCTAGTATCAAATATTCCTTAAAGTGAATGTGGCACACGACAATATAAACAAAGTCTTAGTGACTCAACCATCCACTTCTAGTCAAGCAATTTCTGCTCATTTTTAAGTGCACAGTAATTTTTCAGTGTAGTCATAATAGATACAAAGTGGCAGACAAAGTGAGGAGCATGGCTTTAGTACTTTCACCCCAAGGCTAGTTCTTTATATTTCACTATGTTTCAAAGAGGCAAATCTCAGGTTATTCATCTTTATAAATGGACAAACAGAGAAGTTAAATGATACATTCAGATTCAATTTGGGATTCATTCCCAGAAGCTAAAGTATTACTCAGGTGGTCTGATTTCTCAGACTCTGAACGATGCCTCAGATGAAGGAATCCCTTCAGTGCTGCGATATTTGAGCGAAAATGAAACCAGCCCCCGCCCCCAAACAGAAATCTGTAGAGCTAAAACTCTAAGACCAAAACACTTAAGCAAGGTGTTCGGTTATGACTAGCTGTCGTGTTCCAGGCCCTGCCGGGGAAGGGAGCACCGACCTCATGAAGTTTCAGGCCTTGCTTCTCGCTTTACTTCACACATGAAAAGCCCTTGATCATCACACGTACCCGAGAGAACCTTTGATTTCTCTCTGTGGGGTTGAGAAAGTGGTTTCATCTCTACTGTGCAGCTACATGTTTAGCAGCTGCTCTGGTAAACCAGTATCTACACGTTTCCATCTGAATGCCGCCCCTTCAGATCCGACTTCAAGCTACTACCTTAACATTAGCCAGCTCAAATGTGCCAAGACTCCCAAGAGCCAGCATGAGTTAGCTTAGACATGAGCTGGTTCCAGCACAGCACTGCCTGAACGATTCCGAATCAGTGAATATCAGCTAGAAGCTGGTAGCAGTGGCTTCAGGGGATGTTAGAATACCCGTATCAACAAGACAGCAAGTTGGCCTTGGTCAGTTCACTAATTCCTGTTTAAAAAAAAAAAAGAGCACGTTATTATGCTCTTTAGGTTAAGGCCCAAAGATGTCCAAATATTTCCTAGTCATGTGGTGATGAGAGTCTCTCAACAGGTCCTCAGCTTAAGAGATTGTCAGCCATGGCTTTCCTAATGTCAAAGTGTGACCTTCTAGGTAAAGATTCTCTAATTTAATTGCCGTGTTTGGATGGGTGTTTGCTTGTCCACTTGTCATCCTTCTGACAACACAAAATTCACAGGCATTCATCAAGCTGCAAAGAAGCAGACAAACAAGATACCGCTAGGCCTTTCTAGCCCTACACACCTGCAGAAGCTCCCTGGTTCATATTCTGCACCCCACCAAGGGATGCTCAGCCGCATGCCTGGAGCTTGCATAAGCAAACAGATGAACACTTCTCAAAGATTAAGTCATAATGATTGAAAGGCATCACCGTGTTGGAAGAGGTCTGGACCACTTCAGAGGCTGAACAGACAAGATTGGCAGAACAAAGTGCTGCGTGCTGTTCTCTTCACAGCGTAGCTAGTTACAAGTCCAGCCTCTGAAAAAAAAAATTCTACCAAGCATCATGTTGCTCTGTAGTTCTGGGACATTGAGTGGCAAAGATGCTATCCCTCCAGACCATTAACTATTAACGCACTCCCTACAGAGGATCTAAAAGTCAAACACGGTGACGAGACAACGAATAAGCTTGGTTTGCAAAGTGAGAGATTTTCTGGAGGGAATCATTTTTGGGTGGGTTTAATTAAATCATTGGAAAGGCGATGACGGGAGAAAAATGTACCTAATTCCTCAGACAGTGAATGACCATAGATTTTCATTCTCCATGGAGGGGATCAAAGTTAGATCACAAAGGACCAAATCTACTTTCTTCACATAATAAGATGTCTACTAGGTTCTGTAAGATAATTTTGCACAGAAGATGTTTGAAACTCATGCTGGACATTACCCACATTCTTTTTTAAAAGGTCCAAGTCTATCTATATATAGACACCTGTTATATAGTGTACCCACGATATAAACAAGTGGTTGACTTCTAACTCACAGAGGTCCACCTGCTTCTGTCTCCTGAGTCCCGGGATTAATGGTGTGTGCCACCACTCTGGGCACTGTTTTCTGATTTTCTTAATCATCATTGAAACGAGTTTATTTCTTTATACTGAGCAAGCTACATTTTGTTTCGAGTGAATCGCATATGTGCTCTGGGGTTTTTCAGTCCTCTTAACAAACTATGTGCTGGCATAATGAATGTCCCAATCCTCTATCTCTTTCTGACCAGTGGAGAAGTCCATAGCTACAGGCACAAGGGTCTTGACCAGGAAGTTCTATTTTATTACGAACATAGTCACTGCTACCCAGCCTCTGCCCTGTTGAAGAGGAAGGTGGAGGAGAAAAGTGGGTAGACAGTGAGAGAGACATTTGTACAAGAACAGAGTGAATGTAAGCTTTGAGGCACTTACAAAAGGTCAGTAGTTTTCTCTATGAACTCTGGAATCTTTGTGAGACCCCCATGTTAGAAATGCTGTTGAATCCCATTTCAAGACCCAGGGCTAAGCACAGCCCTGCCACCAAGAGCCCTAGGAGAGTGTACACATGAGCTGAATTTTGCCTCTAGAGTGAACTCCACTCCAGTGGAGTTTAAGACCAGCTGAGATGTACTCGTCAAGCATCAGTAACTGGCACTGAATTCCTCCCAGGGTCTAAGACAGTGATTCTCAACTTTCCTAATTCTTTGTCCCTTTAATTCAGTTCCTCATGTTGTAGTGACCCCCCAACCACAAAATTATTTTTTTTGCTACTTCATAACTGCAATTTTGTTACTGTTATGAATCATAATGTAAATATCTGATATGCAGGACATCTGATGTACGACCCCTGTGAAAGGGTCACTCGACCTGCGAAAGGGTTGCAACCCACAGGTTGAGAATTGCTGATCTAGGACAAGCTAATGGAAGCGCCACAATGCAAGACCACCTACTCAAATGAGCCGGTTCCTTACTACCACAGTGAGGAGTCACAGATCTGGACCACTTCTACTTCAGTGGAGGTCAGTATCCTCAAGGCTAAGCTTCAGAAGTGACCTCTCTACCCAGCTCGAATTAAAACCACAGATTTCATGCTATTCTCAGAAACCTGGACACTCAACTGTAAAAAAAACATGAATGGGAAGTAAAGACGGAAGAACGCGTGACAGTTTCTCATGCTTTGTACTTTGTTCTCACCTTTAAGTTCAGTACCATCTAAAGAGTGGGATAGAATGATGCAGACAAAGCCTTTTCTATTGTAACGCAAAAACTAAAAGGTTAAAAATGTGAGCGAAGGGTAACTGTAAGTTATTAAAGAAATGAGCAGGATGAGCATGTCAGGTGAAAACCAATGCCTCTTGCTGTTACCATGGCAACCCTTCCCCCACCCTCACTGATGCATTCATTTTCAGAAATGCCATTGTATGTGGAGAGACTTTTACCCCTGCTCAACCACAGTGGAAGTTACGTGGTCTTCAGAAGAAGTAGGGGCCTTTACCAATTGGAGTCACATCTGTCCTGTGAGAAGGAGCTTTACCTGTCCTTGGGAAGAAGCTGCTAGAGAACGAGGGCCACAGAGGCCTGGAAGAAGCCAGGGCTACTGGGCTGAGCCCCATGTAAATATCTCCTGCCTTCTAGGTGAACAAGGATGATCACCTTTCACAGAGATAGCTCGTGTGTGTGTGTGTGTGTGTGTGTGCGTGCGTGTGTGTGTGTGTGTGTGTGACGGTAGTTTATGAAGAAAATGAAAAAGTTTGCTCCAACAGCTTCCCAAAAGTATCTGTTAAGTATGAACATGCGCCTGCCTTGTTGCCTCATGTGCCAAATGCAGTACTGGATGCATTGTTTTTAAATAAAGTGTTTTCTTGTGCATTGGAAAATGCTGCTGTCTGTCTCTGTCCCATCCAGAAGGCCGGCCACCTCCACCAGCACTAACACACACTCACGAGCAAAACAAATTTGTCCCCCCCTTTTCACTCCCAGTGAGGCCTTCTCCTGGAAGCTGTTGGGACAAGTCCACACAGGTTGCCCCTGGCTGTCTGTAACCATGAACAATCTGTGAATGCCAAAATTGCCAAAAAAAATAAAAAGACTCTCCATAGGACCCTTGAGTGATACTACTAATAACACATTATTCCTGACAATTGGCAAGTATAGGCATCATTTTATTTAATCGGTAATTGAGTGAACCACAAGGCTGGGGAAGCAGCTAGTGCACAGAGCCCTGGGTTCAACCCAAGCACCACATAAATTAAGTATGGTGTTTATACCTGTAATCCCAGTACTCTGGAGGATGCAGGCGTACCAGAAAGTCAAGATCATCCTTGGCTACATATTGAGTTCAAGGGCAGCCTGGGCTATATAAAACTCTGCTGAGTAAGCCAAATACAGTGGTGTACGTCTATAAGTCCCAATAGTTAGAAGCGAGAAGTTTAGAGTTTAAGGTCATCCTCAGCTACCTGAGATCCATCTCAAAAATGAAAGAATTGAGTGAGAAAAGCTCAATCATAGCACGCTTGCCTAGGGTTCACAAGATTTTGAGTTCAATCTTCAAGAGGGAGGAGAGGGAAGGAGAAAAAAATACTGGGGGAGGGGAGCAAGAAACGGAGGGAGAGAGGAAAGAAAAATATTAAAAAAGGAAACGAAAGAGAAAAGGAGCTGAGCAGGGAGAGAGGCTCTCAAGACCTTGGTCCCCGCTGCGCCTGATGATGAGGCAAAGTAAGGATTCAGTCTGACGGGTAGCTTGTTTCACCGGGTCACTCTTCACAGCACCCCTTGGCTGTCATCATCAGCCTCTTCTCTCCTTGTGTCACTTCTATCCTTTGTGATTTTTTTTTCTCATAACTAGAAATGATACATTATCTGGCTGTGTTTCACACTGTGTGATAAGTTCTACCTTATATAAAGCAAGTAACCTGGCCTGTCTTATTTATGCTGTGCCCTTAACGCTGAGAACAGTGCACGGATCTCAGTAAGCTACCAGGCACTGTCTGCAGGGCAGAGGGACAGATGTGCAAACAGGTAGTTAGATGTGCAGCACGGTACACGCACTGCTTCATCTCTTCCTTTATCATCTCCTCTACGTCTTAAAACCTGCACCCCCACTGACACTGAAGCCCTGGCTCTCTTCTGACTCTGCTGTCTCAGACAACCCTGTGCGCAAACTCAGTAAGAAAGTATAAGGGAAGGAAAGGATGCAGAGAAGGGAGGGCCCAGAGCAGAGAGGAAACAGGACACAAAATTGGCAAAGACAGTAAGAAGAGGCTGTCTGTCGCCTGGAACCATCAGTGAATGCCAAAAATGTCAAAACAAAATTCTCCATAGGACCCTTAAATGATCCGACTGCCAGTAACAGCCTTGAAGAAATCAGAAGTCTTGTTAGGGGAATGCCTCATCATATCACAGGGGATGTATTTTATGACTCAGAGGGTGCTGGAAATGCAGGCGAAGATGCACAGGATTTGGCGTCCAACACATAGAAAGCAGAAGCAGATGTTGTGGGCCTAGAGTATACAGTCTTGGGAGAGGAGGGAGGTGGAGGTGGGGGAGAGAAGAGGTCAATTCAAGTCAAGACAATAAAAAGTTTAGAGCAAACGCAATGCAGTACTTGGAGTTTTTATTTTCTGAAAACCATATTTGAAGACTTCCCTCCCACCCTACACATGCGCATACTGAGAGAGACAGAAAATGGGGAAGGTGTGGCAATCCTGAAACAAATCACATCACAAACTTCAACAAAACATGAAATTGACATCAAGTTTATTGCAGGCTCTCTGCCTGGGGCTGATTAGTACAAATTAAATTTTTTACCGGACTTTTTTTCATAAGAAAATGCATTGCCACGGCTTGGTCAAGACAAAGAAGACTTTAAAAAAGGGAGAAATCCCCTTCATCAAAGAGCCAGCCTGACCCTACGGCCCCCAGACCAGGAAAGAAGTAGAGCTTTCTGCTTCCACCTGAGCAAGCGCTGGAGCTCCTGTGCTAAGCCGGCGTCCCTGGGGCCCAGCGGAAGAGCAGCGATGGGCTGGTGCCCCTGTGAATGTGGGACTCCATGGAAAGAAGTGAGCTCCTGGACCACACTTCTCCTGACCCTAGCTCACCTGGAGCTTAGGTTCTCTGTGAACTCCATGTTCTTGATTGCAGATCAAGAAACTGCAACTTGGGACAAGGGTGGGAGGCAGGGGACACCTGACTGTCCCAAAGCGCTGTCCTGACAGGCTGTGATTGAAGCACTTCGTCATCTTTCAGAGAAAGGGAAAGAGCGTTGCTTTTATGTCAACTCATAATTCTCCACTCCAGATGAGAATATTTAAAGAGACAGACTGCTTGCTTTACATATTTCATTGTGATGAAAAACATTTACGAAACATTAGAAAATGGAGGTAAACACAAGAATATCTTCAAGCCACTCAAACCTTCCTCCTGCTGTTCAGAGTGTGTGTTTGATTATACAACATATAGTTCTATCTTTTCTGCCTTTTACATTTATAAAATGACACCAAGAACATTGTTCTGAGTTATTAAATATTAAAGGATAAGCTCTCAGAATGAGCATTAAAGCACTGTAACTTATTTAACCAATTCACTATTATTACTTCGAATTTAGGTAATTTGTAATTTCTCATGGTTATAGACAATGCTCTGAGAAATATTAAATATTTTATTGTTTCCTTGGGGAAAATGCCTTGAGGTAAATTTTCAATACCTTTAAACAAATTTTGGTGAAAGGAATTTTTTCAGGGTCTGGGAAAGCAGCTTGACATATAGCCATGAGGGCATAAGTTCAGTTCCCAGAACCCACACTGAAAAGCTTGGCAAGGGGCAAGCAAGACCAGCTCAGTAAATGACTGCATCAGCCTGTGGACCTTAGTTGGGCCCCTGGGACCTACACGGTGGAAGAAGAGAGAACCAACTCCAAAAATTTGTCCCGTGATCTCCATGTGTGTAACACACACACACACACACACATGCACACACTGAATGAATGAATAAATAAACAAATGATTTGGGGGTATGGTAATCTGGATATGGTAGCATGCACCTGTAACCCCAGCAGTAAGGAGGTAGCAACAGGAGGAACACCTGGTTCTCACTGGCCAACCAATCTAGTTAAATTGGCAAGCCCCAGGGCAATGAGAGACCCTATCTCAAAATGAGCAGTACCTGAGGATGATACCTAAGATTGACATCTGTCCTGCACATGCACACATATGCTAATCACAGAAACGTGCTTGTCCACTTACACCCTCATACACATGATCACACACACACACACACACACACACACACACACACACACACACACACACATCTTTTCAGAGCCAGGCAGAAATGTTCAAATAGAAATTCAATGATCAAATTTCTAAAATTTCTAAATGTTCTCTTAGAACACTTGCAGAAAGCTGTGCTTGCAAGGAAAAAAAGAACACTTGCAAAAGGTTAGGAGAAAATCATATATTGTCATAACTTTCTTAATGGCAAATGGTACTCAGGTAAATAGATAAGCTATTGTAGGCTTCTTATATTCAGTTCCTATGTCTCTCTTTCAGGAGCTGGGAGACCTTCATACTCAGGAAAACTCATCTGCTTGTATTCTCATTACTAATCAAATAAGAGGCACCTAGATCATGTGGGAAAGACAGCCCTTCAATACAATGATAAATAGTTCTTTCCTTTATTCTAAGAGTATGTTTATTGCTTACTCGATCTACCACCCTAATAATGTTTCTAATTTACATTAAATCCAAGAAGTCAAAATGAGGGGGTTAAACCAAACAATCTACCTTGAGGCTACATAAAATGTACAGATCAGTTGTTTTTGTTGACCTTCTTTTAATCAATATCACCAGTTCTATAGGAGAGATATGCCTTAACCAAATTCAGAATGTGGCATAGATTTTTCCAGGTAGATATTATTATTAAGAGCAGCTAAAGTTGTCATCACCAAATCCCAAACACAATTACTCTTTTTGCTCTGTTTTGTTTTGTGTTTTGTTTTCTTGAGACAGGCTTCTCTGTGTGTCCTAGAATTCACTTTGTAGACCAGACAGGCCTTGAGCTCACAGAGATCTGACTGCTTCCGCTTCCCAAATTCTGGGATTAAAGGCATGTGCCACTATACCTAGGAAATTGTTCCTTTTATAAATAAATTTGCACCAAAAAATCAAGGAACATATTCATCTCTGTGTTTCTTGTAGTTTCTGTCATGGTAGCTCAACTCTGTTGTTTCAGCACAAATGTAGCCACAGATGATATAAACAAATGGCATGGCTATGTTCCAATAAAACTTTATTTGGGGTACCAGATAACAACTAGACTCAGGCCATTGGGTTCTTATTTGACAACTTCTGCTTAGGTAGCAAGCTCCTTAATATATGTTAAAAATTTAATTTGATCTTCATCATACTGGTTTCTAAGGATAACCATAATTGATATCTATACTCTTGGTGACTTGAAGCAACACATAGTTATAGAGGGCAAATGTGTGTAGTCAAGGTATCAGGTAAGATTGACTCCTTTGAAAACCCTAACACACAATTGTGTACATTTCTCCTTGCTGCTGGCAGCTGCCAGAGCCTTTGGTATTCCTTGACTTATGAATGCAAATTTCTGCCTCCATCCTCTACTCTAAGGACTCAGCACTGAACTTAGAGTACAACTGAGGCCAGGATGATCTCATCTCAAGCTGCTTGCCTGGGTACTTTTCTGCCTTGACTCTTATTATAAATAAGATCACATTACAAGTTTTCAAATAAACACATTTTGGGGAGCCACAGTTCAGCTGCCTACATCCATTTAAAATCCACACATACAAAGCAATTCAAGAAGCCAAAGAGAGCCACAGAACACCACCAAATGATGCACATGGGCTCCGATACACTCTGTGTATGATTACCCCCTTCCACGGTACCTCATCATCATTCTACAGAAGCTCGGCAGTATTATTGGGTGATGGAAGTTATATCTTCAAATTAATTAGATTTTTACAGAGCTCTCCACCATCTATTGACAGTAAATGGGTGTTCTCGTAACAGACTCTAAGACAAATTATGCAACACCAAACAAAAATCAACAAATTCTAAAGACATTCCTAGCAGACAAGATCTCATTTCCCACACCAAAGAGGTGTTCAGCATCAGGGATATTGATCTTGTGTGAGTGGGCTTTCTGGCTGGGGTCCATGCACAATGTTTAACAGAAATACACATGGATAAAGAAAATATGAAAGTTGACCAACCTGTGACATCAAGTGATAAGTTTAAAAGAAATATCTAAAATGTTTCAGTGGACACATTTGTTCAACACCTTGAAGATCAATTTAAGGCCCATTCTCATCTCTGCGGCAGATAACACAGACACATAGATAGATATAGATCTAAGCAACTTTAGTCACGGACACTAACACGTCTGATTTAGCGTCCCGAAACCTTGTGACCTAATCAGCAAACAGAGTCTATTGGGAAGAAAAGTGGAAATTCAGTTGGAGATACTTTTCTAAAATAAAAAAAGGCTACAGTGAAGTCAACAATGTGTAGCCAGTAACAGGAGCTGATTGAGTGACTTAAAGAGGAAGAGAAACTAGAGTTCTAGAGGAAATGGAGCCCAAAACTTGCTGCCTTCCTTTGTCAGCACTGAGTCCTATCTGTAAGAAAGTTTTCCCATTCAGGTATGTCCAGACCAGAACAAGTGTGTTCATTGTGAGGCTCCACGTGAGAAAAAGCCTACTTTTTACACAAGTAGCAAGGGATATCCAGATGGGACACACACCTGCCCAGCCTGTGCATCCAGAGTGCTGTGGGGCTTTCCCCCTTCTCTTTCTTTGTTCCAGCTCTGAGACAGGAGATTTTCCACATGACAGATCTAGCAAACAAAGGAAGGGATTGTGGAAGAGGTAAGTTCAGAGAGAAAGGAGTTCAGATTAATCTGGATACTATATAGACACTCATGACCACCTACTATGGACAAGGGACAAGAGGGCTTTATCATTCACCTCTCTAGGTTCTTTCTGATGGGTACCTAGACTCTTCCCATCCTACAAGTAGAGTTCATTCTCTGGTAACCCTTTTGGATGATCTGAATCTTTGTGGTCCTTCAAAGTCTGATGTTGAAAACTAATCTCCAATGAGAATAGAAGATGGGGGCCATTGGGAAGTAATTATAGAACATCAGGTCAAAGCCACATTGAAGATACTCCCTGAGAACTGTCCCGTTCCACCACATAAGGACATAACTGAAGTGTCCCATATGTGAACCAACAGGTGGGTTCTCTCTAGATACTCAACCTGCCAACACCAACCTTGGACTTCACAACCACCAAAATGGCTGTTGCTCATAAGCTACCAAGTCTATAGTACTTTGTTATAGCAATTCAAGCCTACTGCCATTTTTCTGAGGCTATCAGGACACAGTCCAGCATTGTGTTTCAGAGAAGGCCCTCTTGTTTTCATTCTTCTATTTATACAGACCTTTCTTGTGTATTCAGCCCAGAGTCCTTCCCCTAGTCAGTTCTCAGGGTTGTATCAACTTCTCTGTCCATGCAGAAGGCTAAGCAATTCCAGCTCCTGACCCCATTATCTATATATCATACATAGTATTCTGCCTGTGTGTCTTCCTGCATGCCAGAAGAGGGTGCCAGATCTCATTGGAGATGGTTGTGAGCCACCATGTAGGTGCTGGAAATTGAACTCAGGACTTATGGAAGAGCAGCCAGTGTTTACCTCTGAGCCATCTCTCCAGCTCCACATTATTTTTGTAACTAGATTTCTTTGATATGCCTAAATTTTGGCTTAGTGTACCCCTCCAAACCAAAACAAAGCCTCCAGAATGACTCACCCAGCCCATCAAAAAAGACATTCAGCGCCGGGTGGTGGTGGCGCACGCCTTTAATCCCAACACTCGGGAGGCAGAGGCAGGCAGATCTTTGTGAGTTCGAGACCAGCCTGGTCTACAAGAGCTAGTTCTAAGACAGGCTCCAAAGCCACAGAGAAACCCTGTCTCGAACCCCACCCCCCCACAAAAAGACATTCAGCTATCATACTGTCTGGCAGAAATCTGGCATCCTTGGATTTGGAGGCATAAGTGGTAAATGGGAGGTCATAGTTGGATGAAAAAAACAGAGAAATAAACCAAGTTCCTGTGGCTAGGGGCAAACTTCCTATGAAGACACAGAACATGTCAGTAGCTTCTTGATTATGTCACAGAAAAATGTTATCTTCAGTGGCTGTACTCATGACTTTTCATTTCTAACCACACGGGAGTGAGCCGCGTCTACTTCTGTTGCTAAAATTCACTGACAGTTGGTGTTCATTTATGATCAAAGCATGGCCTGAGTTATCTAGTTTATTATAATGCCTTAGACTTCAAATTGACAGAACTAAATACAACCACAAGACACCATCTATCCAGAAAGTGCTCCAATTTACATCTTGGTGTCCAGTTATAGACCATTTCTGCTTCAAATAAACTTATATTCTCCACGTGTATTCCCTCACCCTGATGAGGAATTGTTTGTTCTGAATCACTTACACTGAGTGTATTCTTTATATTTTCTGCTTCATTGACTTTTAGATCTT
>JAQHUG010000091.1:3078311-3100855 GCA_028555095.1 Dicrostonyx torquatus | reverse complement strand
AAGGGGTGAACTATTTGACTATTGATATACTCAGCAAAATTAATGAATCTGAAAATAGTACTGAGTAAAAGGAAGAAAACCTAAAAGAATACATACTGAAATATTCTAAAATGTTAATGCCAGGTGTGGAGGTAAATGCCTTTAATCCCAGCACTCAGGAGGCAGGGCCAGCAGATGACTTGAGTTCAAGGTCAGGCTGATCTATATAACAAGTTCCAGAACAGCCAGAAGTACATGGTGAAGCCTCTCCAGAAACTTAAGAAAATGTTCTTACTAGTAAATATCAATTATATATAATAATAAGTTTTATCTGCTTTCTGATGATAACATTTTTGAAAATTGAAATTGTGGTGAACTTATAGAAGATGACTGTATGGGAAATGAAGACTTCATAGGATAGAACTAGAGTATGGCACAGAAAGAAATTTTTAGAAAAAATCAATAATTCATTGTTTTGATTTTGGTTGCTATGACTTGGATGCAACATAACCATGCCCAAACTCATGTTCATGTTTAATTCTTCATGTGGTGGTTTGGAAAAGTATAGGGTAGTTCATGACGGGGTTGATGTAGCTCCAATGAGAATGGGTTAGTTACTACAGTGCATTGTTTCACAGTGAGTCTTACTTCCTCGCAGAGGAACAGCATTGAGGAAAGACAAAGAATTATCCTGGGATAAACAGTAAGAGAGTTAGTTCCAGCATTCAAGTTCCCACATCTAATGAGGTGTTGTTGACAAATTTTAAAGACTCTTAGCACTGCTTTCATATCATTAGCTGCAATAGAAAACCCCCAGGTAGGGCTGGAGAAGTGACTCAGCAGTGACGAGCACTTGCTGTTCTCGCAGAGGATCCGGAATTTGGTTTCCAGCACCCACATTCACAACTGTCTGTAACCCCAGTTCTAGAGAATCAGGCACTGTCTTCTGACTGTTGTGGGCATCTTCACACATGTGACACACACATGGTGAATATATATATATACATACATATATATTTTTTCAAGGCATGTACACATGTACATTAAATTAATTAATCAATTAAAAAAGAAAACCCTGAGATAAACTCATCATATATTTCCAAGGTTAAAAAAATATTTACAAGATTTTAGTGAGTGTAAATTAAAAGCCACTTTCAGAGGGAGCCTTTGTGTTATTAGGGTAACTTAAGGTCAATGTCACCTGAACATATAATGTACTTGAGCACACTAATCCCCTCCCATTAGTCCCTTTTGCTCTTCACAAAATTTCACATCTACTTTTGTGTCATCAATAGAGAACACGCATGTCTACAGAGGATTCTATGTGTCTATAATGTCTAGGACCTACAAATAAAAGAAAAAATTGTGATGTTTGTCTTTCTGAGACTGAGTTTATTAAAAATTAAGCCCAAGAAATGTTTGAGTTGTTGAGGATACAGAAATGATGAAGGCCTGAATCCACCTTAAAGGTGCTGTTATTTAACCCATCAGTTAAGATGATAAGCAACGGTCGTCTCTTCTTCGTTTACTGTGAAATCAGATCATTAATGATAGTGTGGTTCTAATCATGCAATAACCATTTTAAGACCTAAAAGTTCAGGAAAAGTCTTCAATATAGCCTTTGCCTATTAGAGCTCTTTTGAGAGGAAGCAGGATTGCTGGAATTAGAAACCCATGTCTGAGGATGCTCACTCTAGCAGATTTGCTGAACAAGATAGATCCTCTGTCCCCTGCACCTCCATCCCACAAAGCATCCACAGCTGGGGGCTATATCACACAAAGGACAGAACAGCCTCTCCCTGAACAAATCTGACAAGCTCACTGCATTAGGTTGTGACATACAAAATATGGCATAATTGTAGGCTCTAATCATCATGATGATAGCTGCCTTGATAAGAGAGGTCAAATCCCATTTTTATATCCCGAATTTCTAAAATATTGTTTCGTCAAAAAAAATCAATTTCTCATTTTTCTAGTGTTAACTTGAAAAGGGTATAATTGATCAAGCCTAAATCCCTTACATCACCCAGGACTGTGTGAAAGGCTCACACACCCAGCGAGCCACTTGAGTTGGGGGCAGCGAACAGCAGCCATCTTCAGCATCTAACACCCATGGGCCCACAGGGCTGCAAAGCAAGAGCACATTTTACATCCTTTGGTTAAGACTGTGGCGAAAATATCGGCTCATGTAATATGCTCAGCTGGCTCATTGGGGTTTTGTGGTCCAATTTGCGGATAAGATATTTATAAAATCCGGTGATTACAATGCCATCTCATTAACATTTGTTAAGTGAAAACCACAGAAGGCGGCATTTGAGCTCCAGCCTGAGAGGAGAGAAGATGAATAAGGAAGCTGATTCTCCTGCCTCAGCACAGCAGAAAGACACCCAGATGGGCAGACACCTTCTAGCTTCCTTGTAGTTTGATTTGTTTCTTACAGAAGGAAAAGTCTGTGGGAAGAAGAAGCACTGCTTTTGCTTTCTTTTGTTTGTGACCTACGCACAACAAAATTAAGTCAATACCAAATCCATTTCCCCGCAAATTTACATTCTCCGCTGCTTACACTATTTTCCAGGAAGTCACTTCCTCCAGGATGTCTGCCTAGATTAGTGATCACACCAGGTCTTTACAAACTCAAGGGAGTTCTAGACTTGACTGGACTTGCAGTAATGACAGTGCAATTGCTCTCACTGCCTTCTGCTTTCCTGTCCCTAGTCCTAGGAGGAGTTCCAGTGTAAAAATGGCTAGACTCCAGTTTCCGTTCTGGCACATGCTTGTTCCAGAATCTCTGACAGTGTCTACCGAGCAAGGTTGTGGCGTGATGGGAGTGGAGAGCACTAGACAAATTACACAGTGAACACTCGGTCAACAGTAGCACAACTACTGTGATCATGTTGCTAGTTGACTTTCTCCTCTAGTCTGTCTCAACCTCCAAGGTGGTTTAAGTGATGCATCATACAGAGAAGCAGCCCTAGGGCTATCCACATGATGGGGGATCCTGTAACTACTGACAGAGCCTATGCTGTGTCCAGAGCATTGGGAAATTTGGCTCCATATTCAATGACTAATCAAATCTGGTGATTATTACAGTGATGTATACAGCGGCGTTACATGAGGACTCTGCAAAAACCTACAGGCAGCCCCTCTTTCTTTGTCAATTACAAATGAAATCTAAACTTCTGGCACCCCTTCCCTCCTAATACATACCATAATTTCTACCCCATCATGGACACATGTGTACATGGACATGCATATGCAGACGGGGGAAAAGAAGAAGAAAGGAGGAGGGGGAGAGGAGAGAGAGGAGGAACAGGAGCAGGAGACTTTCTCAGTGGTACTTAAAGTCACAACAGAAACTCCAAATAAAGACGCTCAGGCGCAGAGCAGAGTGCTAGACTCCACCACCCAACTGAAAACTAGGATTTGCATTTGTGGTTCTTACTCTCCTTGTGTGTCTGAGAGCCAGGAACAGAGAGCCATTGACTAGCAAGAACTGCTGTGACAACTTTAATTCCATGCTGCCTTTTGTACTAAGCTCTGCAAGCCAGGGATGCAAAGCAGTTAACCCTCTTCAGGCCAAGTTCGACACACCAGGTCATTACGCCATTTCCAACAAGAACAGAAGACTGGCTCTGTCCTGAGAGCCAGAGACCTGGCATAAGCATTACCATGAAGACAGCTTTCCGGCCCTACTAGCCCAGAAGCCATCAAATGGATGAGAATGAAATTCTTGGGATGAGACCCCAGGATATATCACACTAAGAATACATGGGCATAGCCAGTTTCCAAGGCTCAGTCTCCGCCTCAGATCTACAAGGCAACACTGTAAAAGGTTGGATGGGAGCTGAAGAGCTAACTTAGGTTGCAAAATGCTTGTTAAAAATTATAAGGACCTGAGTTTGAATCCCCAGTACCCACATAAAAAGCCAGACACAGAAGCACATGTCTATAAGTCCAACACTTGGGAGGCAGAGACTGGCAGACCCTTTGAGCTGGCTTGCTGGCCAGTCAGCCTAGTTGACTCAGTGAACTCCAGGTACAGTGAGAGACCCTGTCTAGCAAATTCAGATTTCGCCGGGTGGTGGTGGCTCATGCCTTTAATCCCAGCATTCGGGAGGCAAAGACAGGCAGATCTCTGTGAGTTCGAGACCAGGCTGGTCTACAAGAGCTAGTTCCAGGACAGGTTCCAAAGCCACAGAGAAACTCTGTCTTGAAAAACCAAAAAAAAGAAAACTCAGATTTCCAGAAAAGCTGAGCTGTAGCCCAGTAGGAGTGCTTGACTAGCATGCCTGAGGCCCGAGGTTCAGTGCTAAGTATGGCTCGCCAAAATAAATCCAACATTGAAAGCTGGCCTCTACATATGCATTCACATCCTTGTGTATATAATACCAAACACAGAAAGAGAAAGAAATGGAGAGGAAGAAAGGAAGGGAGAGGGATGGTGAGGATGGAAGGGAAAGAGAGAGGGCAAGGAAGGAAGCCGGGTGAAGTGGATATACCTCCTTGCTTACAGTGAAACACACACAAGATATAGTAGGTGTTATTAATAAATACATTTTTGGTATGTTGTTTTTAATAGATTTTATTGAGTTTGTTCTTTGACAATTTTATACAGTCATAAAACACATTGTTTTATGAATGTGTTCTCTCTAGCTTCCTCTCCTATTACTCCCAATCCCTTTCCAGCATCATGACTCACTGTTGTAATTTTTCTGCTTTATTTTGTTTTGTTTTTGAGATCCACTAATTTAACCAGGATCATCTATGTGACCATGAGGAGCTCCGCAATGAGTTCACAACCTATGACAATGGCTGCCCCTCCCCCAGAATCCACCTGTAGCCAATACTTCAGCAGGGAGGAGTAGGGCCCCATAAGCTACTCCCCAGCCCATGATTGATTGCTAATAGACCAATGCTTGTGTGAGTCCAGTGCAGCCAGCCACAGCTACTGTGAGATGGTGACTGCATTCATTGTTCCGAATACAGAATGCAGTGTTTTAAATCCCTCTCCCTTACCTTCCTGCTCTTACGTTCCTTCTGCCCTCTCTTCTGCAATGATCCCTAAACCCTAGAGGGTCAGAGACACATGCTGTTTAATGGATAGGAAGACAAAATCTCCATTCTACTCATTAAATCCTTTTCATCAAGAGAAGTTATCCAGAGGAGACGTTTTCGTGCTCATGTCAAGCATCAGCACTTGAGCCATTGTCCTTGGGTGGCTTCTTCCCACAACTGTCAATCTTGATTGTTAACTTAATCAGATTGAGAAGCACCAAAGAGATCATGAGGCACATTTCTGGGTACATTTGTGAGACTATTTCCAGAAAGAAGAGAGAGAGAGAGAGAGGTGATGAGGGTTCTTTCTGACTTAGTAAATGTTTTGATGGTTTCAAATGTGGAAAGGGCAGTGGCAAGGTGGTGGATCTGTGGATACTGGCTGCCATCTTGCTCCACTTCCTATCTACCATAGTGTGAACTGCCCTGCCACACACCCCTTGCCATGACGGACAGAAACCTGTGGCACTGTGTGCAAACTAAGGTTATCCCTGTTGAATGTTTGGTAACAGCGAGAATAAAGCTCAGCCTTTATCACAACTGTAATATCCTAAATTCCCCATTCTCTTTCCCAGACACACACTCTTACTGTGCATGATTCTACTCTCAGTTCTACAGCACTCTGTATAATTAGAAGGAACAGCAGAGAGCCTACGGTGATTGGAAAGACATTAAAATTCCTTCCCACCAGAAATCTAGCTCATCTAATTATTTGTAATTGCCCTTGTAGCAATGACCATCAGAGGCAGAACTCTGGGTTAAAGCAGCTCTCCTAGAAAGTCCTGGGTAAGTGCATGATGAACACCGTAAGTACTGAGACACATGTTATCTCATGAGCATCCAAGCAAATGCAGAGTCAAGAAAAGGGAAGAAGAAAAACCAGAAGATCTGGATGGGTAGAAAGCTGAGTGTGCAAATGAAATAGGAACCATGGAGGAGAGAAGGACAAATCCATAAGAAAGCATCAAATTCAGGGAGCGGCAGGAGTAGCCTACAGTTCTGCGGTAGAGTAGAAAGAAACTATCCAAACATGAAGGGTGCAGAGAAAAGGTTTAGTTGATATTAGTTCATTCATTCACTCAGTATGCATTTCAGAAGTTTCTGTCAAGTCTCAGACACTCTGGGCACTGGCTGGTTGAGTGAGAAAGCCCCGGTATTTGGTCAGCCAGGTCTGTATTCAAACACTACCTCAGTCTATTCTCTGGTGTGTATTTGAACCTATGAGCACTGGTTTCCTTCTTTGTTGTATGAAAAGACTGAATGAGATAATTGTTCTAACACAATCTCTCATACATACCCACCATTTCTACTCACTCTCAGCTGGTGTCCTGCAATTTGACTCAGGTTTACTCTTTCAATACTAGAATTCCCAGTTGTTTCAGGAGACTACCCTACCCAAAGCATTTAACGTGAAAGCAGCACTAAATTCCAGCACCCCTGGGCCTCAAACCCATGGCCATCAGCAGCGCTGTGTTCTCTCCAAGACCTCAGAAAGCATCATCTGAAGCTTACTCGGTGGCAAGTGATGTTTTTCTTTTAAAATACAGATGAAATAAATGACTATATCCCTAAGCCAACAGTCTGTTGAGAGATAATGTAACCCAGGAGCCAGCCAATGTGAGATGAAAAGGAATAAACTGAGCTTGCTGTGCCGATAATCTATATTTGCTTTGAAAGGAAGAGAAGACTGGTCCAGATAGCATCCACATTTGAGTGAGCCTTCAAATTGTTGCACCAGGCTGAAGCTAGCCTGGACCTGAGGCTATGAGAAGCCAATACATTGACATAGGAACATGGAGAATATTGCAAAGGCAGCAACTAAACTAAAGAGCCTGTGATACTTCACACCATTTAGCCAAGCCAAGTTGTGTCTGAGTCCACCTACTGGCAGAGCATCTAGCTTACCAACAGTCAGGAATGGTTGGATTTAGCCAATTGAAAGTATCTCATTCATTTATTAAACAAATGTTTATAGAGGACGTACTATGTGACAGAAAGCTATGGTATGAATAAAACATGGAGATCTTGGAGCTTGCATATAGTGAGAGAAGATAAGACAATAAACAGAGAGGAAAAGAGAGGAGGGAGGGGGAGGAGCAGCCTTTATCTATTCTCTAAAATAAAACACTGGGATCCTATATGAGAGTTAAAAGATGTCACACAAAGATCTAAGTGACAGCAAAGGTATTGCCTCATACTCCAGAGACTTATGTACCCTTCTTACTGGAAGAGACTTTATTTTTAAACATTCACTGTATATATTATGGAATTAAGAAGTAACAAGATATCTCTGAAGTCACGCTGAGTATTCTCTGCACAGGGACTTTTCTGTTTATTTGTAATATTAATTATTTGGCAAATATTAATTGAGCCAGTCTTCTATGCTATCAGAGCACTCTGACGGCTGTTCTCTAGAGACCAGACTCCCTACTCTGATATGAAAAGCAGGAAGATGAAGTGAGCACAGGTCCATCCTGAGCTAACTATGGCCCTGCCTATTTCACATAAATGACAAGGAGAAGGGAAAGGAGAAAGTTGTGAACTCACCTAACAAGACTGAACGGAAGAGATGGAGATAAGCGAAATCTCAGAAATGTCAAAAGAGTGATTGAAGCTCAGCAAACACCACGCAGGTAGAGTCACCTGTGCAGGGGCGGGGGAGGGTGTGAAAGAAACTAGGGAGTAACCAGGGAGAAGTGGGACATGGTTCTGTCTACCATACTCAAGAGTTCAGGCTCCCAGGAGCCTAATTGTGGGAGCCTAGTCGCAAAGGAGAAAGGTTAGACGCAGTCAGGCTCCCTTTACACTCTCAGCGTTGACACTCTGTTGCTGTCAAAGAACTTTGGGGACCTCATGCTAAGACACCAACAAGCAAGAAGGAAATCCGTCGATCTGGCAAGGGTAATTTGGTCTTGGCTGGCAGGAGGGACTTTGCTTCTGTTATTATTCAACACAGACAGAAACTAGCTGCCCTCTGTCAGGTGCTCCACCAATGCTCACCATTGAATGTCAGATGGACAAGGACAGCAACCATAGCCAGAGATGGGCATAGGAATCTTGGGCTCAGAACCTGGGCTAGGGGCTTGGTTGGCTCCAGAAGCCAAACCACCTAGACCAGTACATGGTGCGGGACAATTCTGTATCCTGTCAATCATGTTTTAAATAAATGCTTATTGGCCAGGCAGGAAGTATAGGCAGAAAAACCAGACAGGAAGTAGAGGTGAGAACAGGAGAATTTGGGAAGCAGGAAGTTTCCCTGGCATTCTTGTGCAGATCACCAAGGAGGCAACATGTAGCAGCCCAGATGAGAAAAAGTACTGGCCATGTGGTTGACAATGGGTTAATATAAGTTATGGGAGCTGGTAGGAAGACTGAGCTAATGGGCCAATCAGTGTATAATTTAATGTAGACTCTCTGTGTGATTTTCTTTGGGGCTTGCCGGCTGTGGGGCACTGGGCGGGACAGAAACCCCAACGAGCAAGCCAGCCCTCATGAGATTAGTGAAGTTTAGTGACTTCACTATGTAGTGAAGAAGGGCAATAGTGTCCCTTGATGTCAGCTGGCCAACCCAAGTCAGTGTAGCAACAACAGTTACAGTGTTCCCATTAAACCTTCACATGAGTGATCTAAGACCAACTCGAGCTCAAACGTGAGTATTCCAGGAGGGGCATCTCATGATAAGCAATAAGGAAATTTGAATACCACTAAAGTGTTCCACCTAAGGTCCCTCCTCTTAATAACACTCACAGCCCACAGCTGATAGGAATTCTAGGTGATGTTGACCCAAGCTGAGTGACCTTCATCTCTAAGCTTTCTCCTGATAAACTTTCCCAGGGAAAAGCATATGACCAGGGATTGGCTTCTGTAGAGACAGAACAACCCTCAGGTCTTCATGCTTCGGTACGGGACATCTCTGAAAGAGAACCCCAGCTCCCCGCAGAATCAGCAGAGACTGCCCTGTTGTAGAAATACAGAGCATCTTCTCAACCCACTCACTCCCTTCCTCCCCATCACATTACAGATACATATCCTGAAAAGACTAAACTTCCCGATGAAACTCCGTCTAGACATTTATTTCTAAGTCCTTAAATTAGGAGGACCACGGGTGCATAGCTACCACATGTCCCGAGACAAGTGGACAAGAGTAGAGAGCTGTGGAGCCTTCTGTCTTGGTTTCATCTCCATTCCACCAAATGTAATGACTATCTAAGAAATCGAGATGGACAACCCCGCACGCCTGGTTCGGAACTGATGAGACTATACTACAACCTCGTCAGTAAAACGCTATACGCAACTTGCTTCTTCTAACTGGCCCATGAGACATGGTTAAGAGGATGTTACTGAGGACAAATGACTCTAGATAAGTCCTTCAACTTCCACCAGACTGTTTCCTAACATTTTTTTTAATTCTTTTTTAATTTATTATTTTTTTATTATTTTTCTTTTTTCCTAATCAATTTAAAAATCTTCTTCTGACCACACTCAGAACTTTCACTTTCAAGGTTTATCTCCTAGGGTACCGAGAACAAGTAAATGAGGTCTCGTAACACGAATTCTCTGCATAGTACACTAAACCTACGTCTAGTACAAATAAGATACTTGCAAATGCACCTTGGGAACTCTAACAGGTAACAAAAAGTGCAGTTATTATTACAACATAGCACATCTCATATGTAACATGATACATTTTTTTCAGAGATTTAACTGCATCTCCTTAACAAGAAGGGAAGCTTTCTCTCCCATTTCACTTAACTTCAAAGCAACTAGTGATTATTCGCCATTGGCCAAATGCTATAGTGTTTTCCCTTACATACAAGGTAGCAGTCTAGTGCATAATACTGTGTCCTCACACCTTATGGTGGCCAGAAAGTTCAACTGTCTTATCCCTTAAAAGTAACACTGAGCTTTTGTTTAGCAACAAACTGAAAGAGAGAGAGAGAGAGAGAGAGAGAGAGAGAGAGAGAGATTTGCCTTCCCCCAAAGTCACCAGAAGTGTCATCTTGAGGTTTCAAATGCATCCCTCTGCCTGAATGTGTCCCCACCAAAACCTACTTCTAAATACCTAGTATCTCAGGTTGCTGGTGTGTGTGCCCCCAGGTCCATCTGTACCTTATTAAAAGAGGAATTGGGATTGCATCTATCCTACACTAAAACTTTTTAATGGAATAGAAATCCTTTAAGGATTATCTTAAATCTGGGCAATATTGTTAAGTGGAACCTGAATGTAGCCAAATAGCTGCATGGTTAGAAAAAAGTCTGTCTTCCTCCTCACAATGATCCCATGAATCAGGCCGTCTGTGTCACTGATCCACTTCAGTGGTGGCACATGCACTATGAGGATATTAATTGATGGAAATACAAAAACTACTCAGAAATGCCAGTATGTCTCGAAATAAGAATGGTTTGGAAACTCCATCAGTGTAATCTAGCCCACTGAACCTCATCTTTAGGAGGACTTAAATCATGACCGCCTTTCAGTTGAATGGGGCTAACCGCTTTCCTTGGTCACACCCTCCCCTTTTCTGTGCCAGTGTCCTGTCCCTGCCTCAGACAAATGGCTTACTTTCCCAGAGTAACTTCCACTATTGCTTCTTCCCACCTTGCAATGAGTTCTAGAACCCAACTCATTTAAGAAACTTTGAAGTACACCCGTCTCAGATGAAAACAAGCCAGAAAATGTGACCGGTCTTTGTGCCTCCGTGCAGGCTATTTGCAAGGCATGGGCACATCATAAAGCTGTAATAATCATAATATTTATTTAGTGCACTAAGTAGTTTTTGGTCTCTGAGTGACAAGTCTTCATTTGATAGAGAAGATATATTGCCAAATATTCTTTATTCATCCTTATTACAACATGCTATTTCTTCCCATTAATTATCTACATTGACATTGTGCTGGAAGACTCATAAGATGTGCTCAGAAATGGAGCAAAGATGCCCTTAAATGACAAAAGTTGGGTATCACCTGATTTACACAGCACCTGAAAACATTTCTGGTGAGACCTGCACCGTTAATAACTTCTCTGTGCTAGAATAACATGCCTGAAACAATAGGCAGGATTCTTTGTGGCTGATTACATGTGTCTCTTCAGAGTGGTCTCAGCTTTTTCACAAGGTGCACACTGGCTAGCCTTAAAGAGAATGAAGGAACTGAAATGCTAAGATAGTAACAAGGCAGGGAAATAGCCACATTTGAAAACTAAAGTTCAGAAACGTTACCAAGTCCATGCCATGTAGGTGGTCACTTTTTAGGTCAAGGAAAGGCTTCAAAGTGCTCAGACGCTGTTTGTAAACAGTTGTGTGAACATACAGGGGCTCGTGAGAAGGGTCCAAGCTAAGGAGCGGTGCAGTGCTCAGACAAACAGCTCATGTAATTAGCCCACCGTGCAGCTGTCCAAGGTACCGTTTCTGTCTTCTCCTTTTCCCACAAGCTTCAATATGGATATCACAACAAACACCAGTGCTTCTAAATAACTAGACTTGCAATATGCTGACCACACTGAGTGATAATTAAATACATGGTCAGGAATGCCTCCGTTATAATTCCAGCTTCACAACTTGCTGCCAATATGATCAAAATACTAGATCTAATCCTCAGTTTTTCCTTCTATGAAATGGGAGGGATGGTAGCACTTCCAACTTCACAGGCTTAGTTAAGGATAAATGAGATAAATGGGTAATCATTAAAAGAACACAGCCCACAGAAAAGGTTCAATCATTGCATTATTTTAGCCAATATTTGACTGCCTAGAAATCCAGCTACTACCCAAACATATCAAGGGCAAAAACATCAGTGGTATTTTCTTTTCTAGCCACAATTGCAAGGGCAGTTGAAGGGGTGAGGAGGCAAACATCTCTGAGATAGAACCAAGAGACTGTTCCAGTCCTTGCTTTGTCAATAACTGGGTGAGTTCATGAACCTAACAGGCCTTTCCCTAGGCATCAAATTCTTCTTAGATAAACCAGGAGTGGAAATATCACATATGTGCTCCAGGGAATAATGTAGACAAGTATATGATATATACAAAAATACACTGAAACTACAGAGTGATAAGATGGTGTGCTTTATCGCATGAAACCTACAACAAACAAAAATAATCAAAGCAACAGTCTATGGGATGCTATTCATACCTGGAGCCAGGCCCTCATCCTCCTGCCTCTCTAAATAAACAAAAGCATCAGTTCAACTGAAATAGAGATTCTTTGTTGAAGTCTTTTATGGTAAAAATTATAATTGCCTGTCCATGTTTGGCCACAGTAATCTGCACTGATGGATTTTCATTCTTACTGCAAGTCACTAACACATTTGCTGTGTGGTATTGTCACAATCAAATCTGTCTTGTCTCCCTCAGTTGTGTTCCAATGATCAGTAGAGTTATATGAAGTATTTTATGTGATGGTCGAATCAATGCGTAAAGAGAGAAGGAGAGGAAGAGAGCAAACAGACAAGAAAGCTGGCTCATGTCCAGTTCTCTTCCTGAGCAACACGCTCTAAGCTGCATGGCATGGAACTCGATACTATATGGTTTATTTGTGAAAGATGGATAATGATATATCATCTCTTGATATAGAAAACTGGAAGGAATAAAATCTTATTTTAAAACTAAACATGGGAGCTACTAACATCTTGTCAGTACAAAGGTGGGGTCAAACCAGGGTCCTAGGTCTTAGTCTTCACAGGGACTTCTGATTCACTCTGGGATCCAAACCCCTCTGGAGTATACACAGCCCTTTTTGATGAAAAAGGTACAAACTAGGGCATGGAGAAGTGTATGGTTCTGACCAGGACCCAAATGTGCTGATGTTTAGGCTAGGGCTCCTCTACTAGATCAATCTGCTGCACTCAACCTTGATCATTTCTCTCTGAGAATAAACAAAAGCCTTCTCAGGAATAAATGTATCTAAAGATAGCGAACATCCTACAAGGCCAAATCTGAGTCCTTTTTCATTGATCTCTTTTATCTTTATGATTTCACTCTTAATTTGAGCTTAACTTCCCATTATTTTTCCAATCTTGAGATGGGTGTATAGATTTGATTATATAAATATATATAAATACATATTGCTCATTTTCATTCTTATCTAAGACTTGCATTTAAGCCTATAAATTTATTTCTAAACAGAGTTTATCTCTATTCCCCTAAGCTTTTGGTTAACAACATTTACATTAGCATTCTAAATAGTTTGTGATTTGACAGAAGGATTATTTAATAGCATACTGCTCAATTTCAAAACATCATAGAATTTTCTAGTGTTTTACAATTGCTTTCTCTCCAGTTTGGGTCTTTATTGCGGTGAAGAGACACCATGAGCACAGCAACTCTTCTAAGGCAAACACTTAGTTGAGGGACTTGCTTACAGTGTCAGAGGTTCAGTCCATTATCATCATGACGGGGAGCATGGTGGCATGCAGGCAGATGTGGGGCTGGAGGAATAGCTGAGCATCCTATATCTTGCAAGCAATAGGAAGTCGACTTACTGTCACACTGAAAAGTTTGAGCATAGGAGAGCTCAAAGTCCACCCCCACAGTGACACACTTCCTCCAACATGCCACACCTCTAAAACTGCCACTCCCTTTAGGGGCCAATTTCTTTCTTTTTTAAAAAAAATATTATTTATTTATTATATATACAATATTCTGTCTGTGTGTATGCCTGCAGGCCAGAAGAGGGCACCAGACTCCATTACAGATGGTTGTGAGCCACCATGTGGTTGCTGGGAACTGAACTCAGGACCTTTGGAAGAGCAGGCAATGCTCTTAACCTCTGAGCCATCTCTCCAGCCCCAAGGGGCCAGTTTCTTTCAGCCCATCACACTTTCATCCTAAATTCCCTGTAGTTGTAGGAGATGAAAACTCTGAATTCAGTTAAGATGTGATTTTTGTCTTAGCATACAATTCTAGCAAATTTTCTGTCAGTGCTTCAAAATAAGGTTTGTTTCCATTATTGTTGCTTACAAGGTTCTATACATGAATAGAGTTTGTCTAGATTTTCCATGGTCTTTATTTTATTATACACATATTGCTTTATAGTTTACCACTGTTCAGTTATTAACAAAAGCATGTTAAAGTTTTCCTCTACAATTGTTTGCATATTTTCCTTCTGCCTTACTTTTATCAACCTTTAGAAATGATTGTGGTGTTTCTTATTGATCGATTGATTGTGTGTGTGTGCATATACACGTGTGTGCACATACATACTGTTTGCATGTACGTGCATTCATGCACACATATGAAAGCCAAAGAAGGATTTTTTTTGTCATTCTCCACACTATTCCTTTGAGACAGAGTCTCTCAGTGAAATTGGCATTAGGCCACTGATCCTCTTGTTTCTATTATCCATGAAGCTGGAGTTGCAGTTAGAGCCATGCCTAGCTTTTTATCATAACTCAGATCCTCTTGCAGTGTAGCAAGTGCTCTTAACCACTTAGCCATTCCTACCCTTAACATTTGCTTTTAAATTTAACTCAATGTTATCAGCTGTATATCTACCTGCAGTTGTTTAATGTCCCTACTACACTCTTTCTTTGGTCAATGCAATTGTTAATCTTGACTGTCATCTTGGTTGGACTAAAAACCACATGGGAGATTAGTAGAGCACATTCCTGGATGCGTCTGTGAGAGCCTTATCTGCAGAGCCTAAAAAACAGAAATGGAGTTTCTCTAAGAATAAGATTTCGCATCAAAACAGTAACAAATGTAGCCTGAGAGTCTCCAGCCAACCACTTTGCCCTAGGAGTTTCAGACTTTCCAGCCTCTACAATGCAGAAGACTACTCCTTGAAATGAATTTCACTGAGCTGATATACAACCTGAAATAAAACGGTATTTTCTGTTTCCCAAGAAACTCCCACGGATCTGAGGCGTTGGTTCTTGATGTGGCTAGCTGTGTCTACAGGAATGCTTGGCTACTCCAACGTTATTCTCTCAATAACTGAATGATCAACTAAATAAAATCAGCAGTAATATAGATGATGTCAATGATTTTATCAACCAAGGAGATCTACTTAATATTTACAGACCTCTTCCCCAGCAGCAGTAGCATAAACATTCTTTTCAAGCATCCATATTCCATAAACTATGTGGAACACATAGCATTGCTGGAATCATAAAGAAAACCTCTCTGAATGAGCACGTGATCAAACCGGACTCTCTGAATGTGGCTGCCAATGGGGACGGACTGAGAAGCCATCGATAATGGCAATGGGACCTGTCTCTTCTGCATGTATTGGCTTTTTGGGTCCCTAATCTATTTTGATGCATACCTTCCTAGGCCAGGATGGAGTGGGGAGGGCATTGGACTTCCCACAGGGCAGGGTGCCTTGCCCTCTCTTAAGACTGAAGGGGGAGGGAGGAGGGTTAGTGGGGGAGCGGGAGAGGAATGGGAGAAGGGGAGGGAGTGTAAATTTTTTTGAATGGAAAAATAAATTCTTTAAAAAAAAAAAGAAAAAAACTTAACAAATTCAAAGTAACTGAATCACAGTGAGTGTTCTTTATCCATGTGGAATCAAAGTAGCAATCAGTAACAGATAAAGGGAAATCTTTAAATGCTTGCACGCTAAACCACACACTTTGAAATAATCCACCAGAAAATCGCAGAAAGCTTGAACCAAGCATACACACACGACTGGATGAAAACAAAGCACCTAGGATGCAGGTGAGGCCGTGCTCGCCAGGAAATGTGTATCACTTACTACATACATGTGGAAAGATGAAACGTTTCAAATGAGCAATGTAATGAACTATGTAACAAACCCAGAAAGAGAGAGGGAATCAGCCAGAAGAAAGAAAGATGAAATGGGCAGAAAGTGGTGGAAATGCAGGAGTTTTGAAAAAATGGATGACAGAACTGGCCATCTCAAACCAACTATAAAGAAAAAGACACAAATTAATGATATCGGGAGTGAGATGGGGGCTATCCCTTAAGACTGTAGCTACTAAAAGGATAAGAGACTTTCTGAAAAGCTTTACACTCAGAAACTTGGCAACTTAGATAAAATGTACCTGTGCTTCAAAAGTTATGTACATATAACATGAGATAAACTAAATAATCCTCTTGTCACAGGGAAATTGACTTTTTAATTTAAAGACACCAACCAAAAAGTAATCTCCAGTTCTGTTCTAGATCATGCCATTAGATAACTCTACTACTTATAGAAGAATTAGTGTTCACCATTTTTCCAGTTATGTATGTTTGGGCACACGTATTTATGCATATTTGTGGGATGAGGTGCATACACACGTGTGTGCATGTAGAAGCCAGAAGTCCGTGTTCTCAAGCACCACACACCTTGTTCTTGGGGACAGGGTCTCTGCTTGACCTGGAGCTCACCAATCGGCCTAAGCTGGTTAGACAGTAAGCTCCAGAAATACACTTGTCTCTATCTACCCAAGGTAGGGATTGCAAGTGTGCCGTTAGGCTTGGCTCTGATCACTGCGTTCTTCAAATTAAACTCGGGTTCTCATGCTTTTATAGAAATCACTTTTCCAGCTGATCTATCTTTCATTTTTTTATTTTTATTTTTATTTTTTTGGTTTTTTGAGACAGGGTTTCTCTGTGGCTTTGGAGCCTGTCCTGGAACTAGCTCTTGTAGACCAGGCTGGTCTCGAACTCACAAAGATCCGCCTGCCTCTGCCTCCCGAGTGCTGGGATTAAAGGCGTGCGCCACCACCACCCAGCTCATTTTTTTTATTTTTAATTGGAAAAAGTGTACATATTTGACAGAAACAGCATGATATTTTTGATATACGCATCTACTTCAGGAAGGCTAACTCAGTCTAATAACACACATATTGCTTTGTCTATATGTATGCAAACTGTGACAATATAATCTATTGAAAATATGACACGCATGCATATACACATGTACACACAACATATATGTATATATATACACAAACCAATACACATATACATATAAAAATTTAGAAATCTTACTCTTTAATGCTTTTTCAGAATATAGTATCTTGTTAAATATAGCCTTCAAGTTGTATTGAAACTTTACATTATCTGACAATATCTCCCCAAACCTCCCTTCCCCAGTCTCTTAGTAATGGCTACTTAGATTTTTGTCAGCTTGACCCAAATTGGTCATAAAGGGTTTTTTTTTTTTGCTAATTTGGCAAGAGTAGATTCATCTGGAAAGAGGAAACATCAATTGAGAAAAATGCTTCACAGGATTAGCCTGCAGGCAAGTATGTGGGGTGTCTTCTTGATTAATGATAGATGTAGGAAGGCCCAGCCCACTGAGGGCAAGGTGGTCCTGGATTGTATAAAATTTTAATCTGATCAGGCAAGGGAAGGCAGCTCCATGAGAAACATTTCCCCTGATTGCTGTTTCAGTTCCTGACTCCATGTTCTTGAGTTCTTGCCTGACTTCCCTCAGTGGCCGGCTGTGACCAGGATAAGCAGGCCAAAGGAGCCCTTCCTCCCCAAGGTGCTTTGGATCGTGGTCCTCACCACAGCCACAGAAAGAGAACTAGGGAGCCAGTCTACTCTCTGTTTCTTTGAGTTTCAAGGATTTTGACATTTTGGGATTCCACATATAAGTGAGATTATATGGCATTTGTCTCTCTGTGCCTGGTTTACTTAACATAATATTTCCCAGATTCATCTTCATTGCTACAGATGACAAGATTTCCTCAACTTCTAAGGCTTCATTGTAGTCCATTGAATGAATAGGTTTGTGTACATATATATGTGCTTACATGCGTGTGTGTGTGTGTGTGTGTGTGTGTGTGTGTCACATTTTCAACCAATTCATCTTCTGGTGAGCAATTAGGTTGAGTCCATCCACATCTGAGATAATGGTAATTATTGTTAGCAATGAGTGTTTAGTTTTCAGACACAATTGGCAACGTCTTTGTCGTACTGATTTCATGTCCTTTCACCGTGTGTACAAATACCATTCTGCTTTAACAATTTTAAGAACTCTTCATATCATTTCCCTAAATTTTTTATTAATTTACACTCCCACTAACAGTACCTAATTGTTCCTCTAGCTCTTGGTTTGTGTGTGTGTTTGCATGTGAGTGTGTGTTGTGTAACAGCCAGTGTGTGGGATGATTAGTGCTAAATCTACCACTATCTTTAAGAATAGAAGTCTTCTCAATTTATTTTACAAAGCTAAGATTGTCCTGATATTAAAACCAGACAAACACAACACTTTAAAAAAATAGATCTATGGACCATTATTCCTCATAAATGTAGATGTAAAAATCTTTAACAAAATATTAGCAAGTAGAATCTAGTAGTATACAAAAAATTATAAACTTATGACCAAATGAGTTTTATTCTAGGAACACAAACTAGTTCAATACTAGAAAAAAAATCAATGTGACACACTATATTAACAGAATAAAGAAAATTATACAATCATATCAGTCAAAGCATAAAATGCATTTTATAAAATTGAAACCTATCCAGAAAGTCTTAGAGGAATATAGAGAAATTTCTTCAATTTCCAAAAAAAGCTACAAAGCCTTTCAGCTAAATTATAATAACTTATAAAATAAAGAAATATGTTTCCTGCTAAGATTAAGAGCAAGGATGTCCATTGTCACCAATCAGTTTGTTAAACACAGCAGCTGTAGTGAGAACAATCTGAAAAAGCAAGTTGTGCAGACCAGAAAGGACAAAAAGAAATCTGTCCTTGTTTCCAGACGACACAAATATCTACATAGATCTATAAATAAAATAAAGTAGAACTAATAAGTTGCAAAAGGCAAAAATATTGATTATGTCCTACACAGCACACATTATGTGAATATCAAAATTTTAAACATGATGTGATTTACGATTCTTATCATCTAGAAGAGTGAAGTTCTTAGGAAAGATAAAACATAATTTTTGCACTGAAAACTAAGTGAAAGTGGTAAAGAAATCAAGCAAGATATAAAAGAACAAATGTCATCCCCGTGGGAGAGCAGAAGCAGTAAAGCTCTCAGAGGCCTCCAAAATGATACAGGGTTTAGCACAATTCTTATCAAAGCCTCTGAAAGATTGTTATAGCTATAGGCGTGATTATCCTAAAACTTAAACAGAAGGTAACCAAAGTAAAATGGACAAAGCAAGTATTTAAATAGAATAAGAAAGGTGTAAGAACTAAATCCACCTAACTTCAAGACTTCCACAGCTGGGGTGATCAGTCACGTGCAACAGTAGTGGAAAGAAACTTAGACTAACGGAGAACAGAGAATTTATCAACGGAGAGCCCACATGTTATGTCAAACCAATTTTTCAAAATGGCACAAAGACAATTCGCAGGATAAAAGGTATGCTTTTTAATGTTTGGAACTGAGGCAATTAAATACTCACTTATATGCAGAATAAAATACTAAAAAACATTATAAATCTCCTTTATACAAAAATTAGCTTAAGCTGAATCAGAAACATTAACTACAGAGCTATTGGGAAAAATGTGTGAGGATATCTTCAGGATCCAGGTCCAGGGAAAATTATTCTTACCCTTGAAGCAAAGAATAATAAATTGAACTTGATGAGAATTAATATTTACTTTGTGAAATGTATATTTAAAGGGTAACAGAAACATTAAAAGTGGGTAAAAATACTTATAAATAATATATATGGCCAAGGACTACTATCTAATGCCGAAAGGACACTCAAGATTAAATAATAAAATATAAACATGCTCAAAAACTCCACTTAGGAAATGAGCAAGATACATGAGCAGACATTTCGATGACGCAGACATAGAAGTCGCAAATACACTCATGAAAATATGTGTAGTTATAATGTGAAATTATTACACACTGCAAAACTGTCTAGTCCTAAACTAAAACAACATCAGCAATATCGACGCTGGCAAAGATATGGTGAAACCGAATTACTCTCACGTTGCTGGTGGGAATCCAAAGCCAGAGTCACTCTGAGAAGTAGTTTCTTCCTAAAATGATGGAGGTGAGCCGAGCTTATAGCCTGTGCCTGTAATCCTAGCACTAGGAGGTGGAAGCAAGGAAATCAGAAGTGCAAGGTCATTCTCAACTCAAATAATAATAATAGCAATACAGGCGCTGACAAGGCAGCCCACTAACTACCCTACTGCAGGGTTTGAATGACTCTGTCCTCCATAGGCTCCCGTATTTGAGCACTTACTGCCCAGTAGGTGATGCTGTTTGGTCTCACCCCGCATGCAGTTCACTCTCTCTGTTTTGTGCTAGCATTTGAATATGTGAGCACTCAGCTTCCTGTTCCTTCCACAATGCCTGCTACTTATTGCCATGCTTCCCGGCCTTGATGGACTCCTAGCCCCCTGAAACCACAGCCCCAAGCAAACTCTTTCTTCTGCACATCTTGTTTCTGGTGGTTTAGCAGCAAAAAAGTAACTCAGGCAACTACTGAGCATTTGATCCAGAAAAATACAGATGTTTGTTCTCACAAAAACATGTGTGTTCATACATGTTTATTTATATTTATTTATAATATTTATAATAGCCTCAGACTGAAAACTGGCTGTAAAGACTGAATGATTACAAAAGTTAACATCTATGGTACATCTTACTGTGAAATATTACTTATCCGTAAGAGAGAATATGCCATTCATAAACATAACAACTTCGGTGTGTCTACAGGTAATTGAGTGGGGTGAAAGGCTATTGGTGATCGGACCTTCAAAACAGTCTTGATCTAGAATGACTAGATGTGCGCGAACCGAGTTTGGCTCTAAAGGAAACGCTCTGTGGCTTGACTGTCAGTGTGACTATCCTGATACTGTGCTTAATTTTCCAGTGTTTTCACTGTGTCAAGGGTACGGGGAGTCTGTGTGTATTATTTCTTGTACATATATGTGGATACACAATCTTAGAAAAGAATCTACTACTGCCGCTTTGCTAAACCAGCTTAATTCCTTACTACATTCTAAACCTTATTCTTAGACCCTCAGGTAAACATAGCTACTCCCCCTCGTCGAAGGAGCCCCTCTTTACAGAGAACCACACTAGACACAGTGGACCACTGAAATCAATGGACCATGGGGAGTCCAGCTCCAAAAGATACGTCTACATCACAGTTCCTGCATCTATGGTTCAGAGAACATGGAGGAAGAGGAGGCAGAAAGATGGTAAAAGACAGAATACACGGAAGCCTGCTGGGAAACAATCTCTCCTAGAAACTGCTACATAAACAAAACCAGAACATTGGCAATCTCAGTGGGCATATTAACATGGGAGAAGGAAGTGTTCCTGGGGTCCCACCCATCCCTGGACAAAGAACTACAGACAGTTAATGATTGCTGGGAGAAGGAGAATTATCCTCCCCCGGGCCCTTCATTACCTGTCCAATGCAGAGTGATTGATCAGTACTGAAAAAATATATACACCACTAACAAAATAGACTCTTCAGATTGTATTTATACACATTTGTATACACACACTCATATGCATATAACAAGGTCAAAAAGAGACTCAACTTGGAGGGGTCAGAGGAGATCAAGAGGAGGTAGTTGGGAGGGGCCGAAGGGAGAAAAAAGATAAAGGAATACTGTAATTCGATTTCGATTAAAAATCTTAAAAAATGGCCAGGCATGCCTTTAATCCCAGTACTCAGGAATATATATATATATATGTATATATATGTATATATGTATATATATGTATATATATAAAATAAATCTCTAAACACAAAACATAGGCATGAATTATTCTGAGGAATTAGGTTTAAAATGTCTACAATAACAGGCTGATAAGAAAGTTAGTCACTTTTTGTATCAAACAACAGTCTCAGTAATGTAGGTATGAATACGGTAAAAATGTAATTAGAATCTGAATCAAAGCCTTGGCTCCAAGTTCCACTGTGACACTTACTAGATGTATGATCCTTAGTAAGTCACATAAATTCCAAACTTAACTTTTCCATCTTTAAAATGGGAACAGTAAGGAATGGGGAGTAGGCTCAGCAGTTAGGAGTACTTAGCTACTTCTGCAGGAGACCTGAACACAAGAACCCATACGGGTGGCTCATGACCACCAGTGGATCTGAGGCCCTGTTCTGGCCTCTATAGGCACCTGCACATAAATTCAGACAGGCACATACATGCACATGTACACACACACACACACACACACACGCATGCACACACACACACACATGCATGCACTCACACACACACACAATATTAATAAGGAAACATTTTCAATTAAAATAAAAGGGGAGCAGTAGTATTTTCCCTGCTCACTCCACATATTCCCCTGAAGCCCTGATGAATGTGTGATTCCACTGAGGAGCAGCCCCCGTCTCATTCATCTATGTGACACTTGTGCCCAGCTGAGGACCAGCAGGAACAGGTATTCCATAAATGTCTACTGAATGAATAATAGTTTTAGGAAGGATATGTAAAATGAAAGCCATTAATTAAGTGTAATACTAAATCCTCCTGCTCAGCCAGTAAAGTGTGCTGCTGTCATCTAAGCCAGCTTCAAATTAGATCACATATTCTTTGGGAAGAGGCGTTCAACACCGTTTTGCCCAATCTCTTTACAATCTCTTTATATATATA
>JAQHUG010000091.1:3057333-3075707 GCA_028555095.1 Dicrostonyx torquatus | reverse complement strand
AGGGATAGATCCTGGTCCCACTGCCAGTGGGTCCACAGACTACCCAAGCCACACAACTGTCACCCACATTCAGAGGACCTAGCTTGGTCCTATGCAGGTTCGCCCCACTATCAGTCTGGAGTCAGTGAACTCCCACTACCTCAGATCAACTGTTTCTGTGGGTATCATGATCTTGACCCTTTTACTCATTGTATTGCTTGTCCTTCTCTACGATTGGACTCAGGGGCTCTACACTGGGGCTCAGCCCAGTGCTTTGCTGTGGGTCTCTGCCTCTGTTTCCATCAGATGATGGATGAAGGTACTTACTGATGACAGTCGGATTACAGGGGAAGACCACTTCAGGCACCTTCTCTTCGATTGCTTAGGGTCTTAGCTGGGATCATCCTTGTGGATTCCTGGGAATTTCCCTGGTGCCAGGTTTCTCACTAGACCCATAATGGCTCCCACAATCAAGATATCTCTTTCCTTGTTCTCCTTCTCTGTCATCCCATCTTGACCATCCCATTCCCAAGTGTTCTTCTCCTCCCTCCCCTTAGCCTCTCCCCCTCCCTTTCTGCCTCCCCCCCCCCAATATTCTCAGAAGATCTTGTCTATTTTCCCTTCCCAGGGGATCCGTGTATGTCTCCCTTAGGGTTCTCCTTGTTACCTAGTTTCTCTGGGGTCAACTATAGGCTGGTAATCTTTTGCTTTATGTCTAATATCCACTTATGAGTGAGTACATACCATGTTTGTCTTTCTGGGTCTGAGTTACCTCACTCAGGATGGTCTTTTCAAGTTCCTTGCATTTTCATACAAATTTCAAGATGTCATTGTTTTTACTGCTGAGTAGTACTCCCTTGTATAAATGTACCATGTTTTCTTTATCTAGTCTTTGGTTGAGGGGCATCTGGATTGTTTCTAGGTTCTGGCTACAAACAATGCTGCTATGAACATGACTCAGCAAATGTCCTTGTGATATGAGTGTGCATCCTTTGGGTATGTGTCCAACACACCTCACACTGCCACAGTCCACATTTATATTCATATCTTTAAACTTAAACAAAGGGTGTTCAATTGTTCATTGCTAAATTATACCATGTTGTTTGGGTCCCAACATTGGTATTTCATGGTGAACCCTGATTTTCTGTTCAGTGTATTGGCTGTGACTACTGCATTGACTCTCTGCTTTCTGAAGCTTTGATGAGCCGCCCTCTAGCCTGCAGGAGAGCCTTTATTGGAGGCATTATGCAAAGGAGAATCAACAGTTCTGTGATTCGCCACTGGAAGCTTCTTGGCAAGGCAGTGTCCTGAAGCATTAACTAACAAAACAGTCAATACTGCATATGCAAATAGCAATGCTGGGCCCAGCCTCAGGTGGCAGGTACTGAACAGATGTGAAAACTGAGAAACAAAAGCAGAAGAGCAAAGAGTGTGTCCCTAAACCAACGGAATTAGTTTAAAACAAGAATTTCACACTTAAAAGATGCATTTCTTTTTTTAGAAAAAGTAAGCCGGGTGGTGGCGGCACATGCCTTTAATCCCAGCCACTCAGGAGGCAGAGGCAGGGAGATCTCTGTGAGTGAGAGGTCAACCTGGTCTACAGAGAGAGTTCCAGGACAGCCAGGGTTTTACACAGAGAAACCCTGTCTCGAAAAACCAAAAAGGAAAAGAAGGAAAGCTAGAACTAACTACATGATGTCCCAGAAATTTCCAAAGAACATGAGATCACTATACCAAAGAGATATATTGTTGATTCTTCTATGTTAGCTGCAACAATATTAACAGTCAAACGGGGCATCAATCTCAGTGTCCACCGATAGATGAGTGGATAGAGAAATTGTGGTAGATTCACAAACAGTTCATGGTGTACGTAAACACACTATTCAGCTTCAGGAAGTTCTGTGGTCTTATACAGATGAACCTGGGGGGAACATTTTAAGAGAAATAAGTTGCACACAGAAAGACAAAAGTGTATGTTCGCACTAATATATGAAATTTTAAAAAGTCCAATTTATGGGAACAGAAAGGTAGAATGATTGATGCCAGGGTCTAAAGAGTAGCAGCTTGGAAGGTTTGGGGAACTCTAGTCAAAGGTTACAAACTTTCAGTTGGGAAGGGTAAACTCCAACTTCAGTTGTTACCACAGTGGCTAGATGTTCTTAATGCAGGCAGAGGGAGTTAACCCATATGTTAGTTAGCTCCATCCAACCATCCCATCACACACACCTTTCAAATTAACATGCTGCACATTGCAAGTATATACAATTTTTGTCAATTGAAATAATTTTAAAAACTTTTTCAGGTTAGCAAGATGGCTCACATCAGGTAAAGGTGCTTTCCCCAAGCCCCGAATGCCTGAGTTCAATCCCTAGACCCACCGAGGAAAGAAGCAATCCCTTCATGCTGCCTCTGACCTCCACAGGCCTGCACACATGCATACTAAATAAATAAATGTCCTTTAAGGGGGAAATTTTTAGTGAAAAAAATCACTGAGACAGAGAAAAAGAGAGAGAGAGAGAATCAATGTCCTAGGATGGCAACATAAATTCATTTTCTACTATGAATCTCAACCAAGAAGTTGACAAATTCCATGTCTAAGGAGGAGTAGGAGTCGAAGTAGGTTAGAGAGGGGGTAAACAAGCCAAGGGGAAGAAATCTGGGCCCATTAAGAATTAAGAAACTCTTAGCACCTCCTGCTGCCAGCTGCGGTCCATCCAAACCAAACCCCACCCCTGTAAGTAACTCCATCAAGCAGAAATCAGTATTCTAAGTGTTTATATCTTTATACGGTTGATGTATAAAGAAATTATTCGCTTTTAAAATGGGTCAGGTAGAGGACTAATAAACAAGACAAGTGACTGGCGTCACATATGTCGCTTGATTGATGGCCCAGTTTTCTAGTGCAGCAAGGATGCAGAGATATCAAGGACTGCTAATGTTTGCTTACGTTGGGCAACAAACCTAACGTTAAACATGACCCTTGCAACTGTTCCCTCATCTTTCCGAGCCAAGGCACTTTGATGCTAGAATAAATATCACTATGGCTCCACGCTGAGGAAACTGGGGTTTTAAGGGAGGATTTCACCCTGTCAAGTAGGCTTTGTTTTCCCACAAACAGCTTAAAATGCCTTTTGAAAGAAAAGCGGCATGAATGGAGACGTTCACTTTAAATTATGACAGTCCCTGGTTCTCTCCCATTCTCTGTTCATTACATCTGCCTTTTCAGTCTAAAAATGCAGAAGAGAGTCAACATGTCTGAAGACTGAAAGCAGCAACCCATCCACCAACATAAACCATTTGGACCTAGAAATAAAATGCATTTTTGAAGAAACAATTCTGAAGGCTTTCCAAGATATAAAGTAATTTCTTACTTATAATTTATTCATCAGAAATAACTTTTTAAAAAAGACTTATTTTAAGCTGCTGGTGGTGGCACACCTCTTTAATCCCAGTGCTCAGGAGGCAGAGGCAGGCAGATCTCAGGGTTTGAGGTTCAGCCTGACCTACAGAGCAAATTCCAGGACAGCTGGGACTGCACAGAGAAGCCCTGTCTCAAGAAAAAAAATACTTCATTTTATGTGTATCAGTGGTTTGCTTGCATGCATGTAAGTGCACACACGTGCCTGAAGCTGGAAAAGGCCAGAAGCAGGCACTGGACTCCCTGGAACTGCAGTCATAGATGGCTGTGAGCCAAGATGTGGGCACTGGGAACCAAATTCAGGTCCTCTGCTAGAGCCCTAAATGTTCTTAACTGCTGAGCCAACTCTCCAGTTCCCCAGAAATAACTTTCTAAGTCCAGAAGTCCTAAAGCCATTTGGATTCAGGATCAAGACTCCTAAAGAACCAACAGAAAATGAGCCTAGACCCTATTTCTCAGGCCTGACTCCTAAGACCAGTTAGGTGGCACTCACTGAATTGGATGGGTAAAAGAGATAGAGAAGGGTATTACAGGAGAAACTGGGGGAAGGAGAAATACACCGTATGAAATTTTCAAAGAGTTAAAAAATATTGTTATAAAAGGTAAAAATAGGGCCGGGCGGTGGTGGCGCACGCCTTTAATCCCAGCACTTGGGAGGCAGAGGCAGGCGGATCTCTGTGAGTTTGAGACTAGCCTGGTCTACAAGAGCTAGTTCCAGGACAGGCTTCAAAGCCACAGAGAAACCCTGTCTCGAAAGAAAAAAAAAAGGTAAAAATATTAAAAAAAAATAAAGACCAATTTTCATAATAGTTGACCCATGTCAATAAGGCTTTAAATGCAGGGGACCATGAAGACCCTCAAAGCCCTTCATTAACTAGCTAGTCAATAATAAGAAAGGACTAAAACGCAGGTCCCTGTCCACTTTGACCTTGAGGTTTAGGGTCATGGACTAGATATAAGAGCCTCCTGAACCAATAATTTTTAACTTCTCCTCACCAAGAGCCAATCATACCAAAAAGAACCAAAAGATAAAATATAAAACAGTTTATAAATAGGATCTGAATAATTCTTTGTTGTTTTTAGACTTTACATTTTAAAAAAAAATGAGTAGCAATCATCTTATTGAAAATACAAGATCCACAATAGCAGGAGACACATTCAGACTGCTCCCTGTTTTATCCACAGCATTTCTGTGGTTCTGTGGTTCCTGGGGCTCTGTTTTGTTCCCCCTCTCCAAGCACTCTCCCATTTGAAGAGGATATCCTGATGTGTGCACTGCCAGGGGAAACACATGCCCTTCTTTCCTCTTTCCCTAAAGTACTAGAGGCTAAGACTCTGGTGTATGCATCAGGGGGCAGGCACGCACGCGTGTGCACACACGCATGCACGCACGCACACTGCTAGCTCCCCTAAAGATGACAGATAGTCAAGCGGTGAGATGGGAGCTATCCCTGTACAGCAGCAGAGATGGAGCATAAGCAAAGGCTTGCCAAGCAGCCTGGGGTTCTTTCCTGGACTTTGTTCTCTGTGGCCTCTCCTCGGCTCTCCTCTAGTTCTGTCAGTTGTCTGGTTTAGTCCATTGAAGTTCTTTCTCTCTTATGTTAGTGTAAGGCAGCTTCTGTTACTTCCAAGTAAAACCGCTAGTAGACAGATAGTAGACACTCAACTATTTCTTAGGGGAGAAGCTCAGCTTGAAGGATTAATTACCCATGATAACTTTATATCTGAACTACAGTTTCAACTCTCCCACAGCCTATATTTTGCACCTACTTGATTTACGTTCCAGTCAAGAGTTAAGTTTAAAAAAAAAGCTTTTAAAAATCTATTCTAAACTAGGTTTGCTGTTATTTCCCAAAGTATGCTGTAAAATGCCTTAACTCACTGTCTCACTGTGGATAGTGACACCAAAAGGGCGGGCATGAGAGAGAGTGAAATGTTCTCAAATGGAGCTTCTGAAGCTGTTCTATGGTGTGGATGGGGAGAAAGCTGGAAGAAGAGAAGAGGGAAGGAAGGAAGTCCAGAGAATCTAGAAATGAAGACTTAAACTTTAAATATGGGCTGACATTCACCCTGTGCACTGAGGTGGAAGTGGTTCAGTAGCTTATGGAACAGCTTCTTAAAAGACAAAAAGCACACACACACACACACACACACACACACACACACACACCCCTACTCTCATCCTTGTCTGACTTTCTAGAACCAGGACAGAGTGTTTTGTCTGTAAATTCACCCATCCCATTCCGCCTCCCTCGACCATAAAGGTCTCCTTACCTCTTAAAAGAATCTACAGGGGATGTCACAAACTTCCACATTTATAATTTAAAAGACTTCTTCAGAATTACTTCAAGAATTCTACTATCTCGCTGTCCATTTACGACACGGTAAAGAATTTAACAGATTGTGTCCTGCTTGGTTTGTGTAAACACAACCCCCCCAAACTAGGTTACCCCAAATTAAAAACCCATTAAAACAACTCAAGTGAGGAATAAAGGAAAAAGCTTTTTCTGAAACCTGTGCTTAATCAGCAGGGATTCAGTGCCAGCCACCCTACCCCAACCCCACCCCTGCTATGTCCTATCTCCAGGGAGCTGGTGCTCACCCCTATCCAAATAGAGCCTAAAGAAGAACACATCTCACGAAAGAATATCGCCAATATTTAAGAGAAGTTTCTAAAAGAGTGGGCGGGGTGGAGTGGGATGAAATACTTGAAGGAGCGCTTAACTGGACATCCTGCATGCCCTGTGTGTTTGCTGTATAACGCCATTTCTATAAAAATGAAGTATGAAAATAAGTTCGAAATATAATGAAACCTCATATCCATGTCTTTCACTAGAGCAATAATGAGAGATGAAATCTTTACATGGGCTTCCGGTGCTTTTCTGCTATAGATACGGAAGACAAAGGCCTTGGGTCAATGGATTCAGCAAACGCCTTCTCTGTTGTTGCGTCAATTACGCAGCTCTAACTATACCGGCCCTTTAGCACGCACTCTCCACTCGCGCTCCCTGTTCTGAGGACACTGGCATTTCTCCCCAGGATACACATTCCTCTCTCAGCCCTGGGACAGGGGAACTGGGCCACCCACTGCCCTGGCGGCTGCCAAGACACAGGGACTTGTTGTTGGTGGCGAATTTTCTTGCGCTGCCAGCGCAGGGCCCGGAGTCCTCCAAGCTCCCTGGGGCTCCTCGGGTCAGCCCGAGGGTGGGGACGGCTGCCCCCGGCGCCCCTTAGTGCCGAGAGCCCGTCCGAGGGGAAAAAAGCTTTCGACTGGACGCGGTGCTCGGAGCCCAGCCCTCCTGCCCGCTGAGGTCGCCGGGTCGAGGGCACCCGAGGGTCCAGGCTCGCTCCTGCCTTCCCCCGCAGCCTCCCCACCCCCATTCGACCCTGGAATCAATAGTGGGCGCTGATTTTTCACAGTTGCAGTTGTCTGCTTCATCAGTGAATAATTAAATCAGAGGCAGCCAGGCCTGCCTGGCGTCGGAATATAGGGGGCCCCTCCCCGAGCCCTTCAAACTGGGGGTCAATGGGAAGCTGAGAGGACTCTGGCTGGGAGAGCTACCTGGAAGGGGCGCCCTTCTGTGTGTGGCTGCGGAGCCTGAGCCAGGTGTGGGGAGCAGGCCTGACTGCTGGGGAAGGTGAGAGAAAACCAGGAGCTCCACAGAGACCCAGCTCAGATTCGACAGCCCCTTCCTGTGGACCCCAGGCTGCAGATCCAACCACCACAGTAGGGTCCCTCGCTCCCAGTCGCATATGTGATTTGTGCAGACACCCTTCTCAGGCTGACTTTCCGAAGGGACAGGAAATCCACCCTCGAAAGCCAGTTGCCTTTGAGGAAGATAGAAGCGCCTAGAAAAGGCATTGATTTAGACATCAATCCTGACCTACTCCCTCCTCCCCAATGGCTGGGCCGCGCCGCCCCCTCCTCGCAAAGAGAACCGTCGCCAGGCCCAGGGCCACCGGACTCCAGAGTGGCAACCAGCCCGGCTCACTCAAGCCCCCATAGCCAGGGTACCTGCCCTCAGGGTCTCCAACCTACCTCCACAGCCTCAATACCTGCACCCACCATCCACGTCCACCCTTCCTCCATGACCTGCACACCAACCTTCACAACCTTTATACCGGCCTCTGTGACCTCCAACCCACCTGACACGGCCTCCAACCAGCCTCAGTTCGGAGGCCAGCACCCAGGGCCTCGGTGCCCAGTCCCTACCGCATCGGCCTTCCTCTGAAGTCTACCCCAGGGTAAGGAGCCTTTAATTCCTCACACACAACCTGCAGCCCAAACACCGAGGCCTCCACACCAACCCCCAGAGCCTCGACGCCCTCCTCTATGGTCGCCACACTCACCCCGACCGGTTGGACTCCCTTCTTCACCACCACCTCCAGTCCATTCCACTCGGTAGGCCTCCAAGCTTGACCCGCCCAAACAGCTAGCCCCACACCAGGCGGTTCTGCTGCCCTACAAACGCTGCTTTTTTTTGGGGGGGGCAACAGGTTTTCCGGGCCCTCCAGGTTGCAGGGTGGCTACTTTGCTCTCTTAGCCCGGGGTCTGGAGCTCAGTTTCCTTCTCCACTACCCTACCAATTGAGTCCGGCCAGGGAGTGCCGCTTACACAGTCCAAGTCCCGCTTCAAGAACGACTACAGCCCCCTGGCCACCTCCGACTCCCGCGGTCTCTAGTCTTGATTTCTAACACGCCTTTGCAAACAAAACGATTCAGAATTCGTAAGGTGACATCGAGACAATTTTGTAGTCATGAAATTCTCGTAAAACAACCTTAAAGTGTTTTGTGCCTTTTAATAGTGTTACCCCAAAGATGGACTCAGAATGACTTAATTTCTTAAATTTCTTTGAGAGCAGATAGTCGAAAAGTCTTTTTAAAATGCGCGAGCTTAATAAGCGGACAGAATGCACATAAACATTTTTAAACCTATGTTATATTAGTTTTCGACTAAAAATATCTATTTTTAAATCGAAATTTCTATTTCTCAAGTTTCAGTTCTGGCCAGGGTATAAAATACTTTATGCTAAAAATCTTCTCCCGTGGTACCTACAACAAATGAAAGATATTTTAAACTCATTTTCACTGAGAAAGTACTAGGCATTTGTAGTAATGAATAAATAATGTTATGTCCTCAAAAATCGTGATTTCTAGAACAAATAAATGATGTTTTTTAGAGGACAATAAATTTTTTTTAAAAAAGAAAAAGTGATACCGTATGTAGTGTCTCTGGGCAACTTAAAAACAGTTCCACTTTCACGAAGCTAAATTTGTCCTTTTTACAACCAACTGCAACTTTTGCCTTTCTTTAGAGAAGACAACAAAAAGATTTCACGCGCAACTTGACCGGGACAAAGGGACCTCACGCCCGGTCTCCTTTTGTAAGGTGACAACTGACAAAAAGAAAAACTTCATCTTCAGCCCATTTGAGTAGTGCATCTGGAAACACTCTGTAAAGAGAGAGCAGCGGAAGTTACCTGCAAACTCTCCAAACCGAGGCCGGGGGGCTTTGAGGTCAAAGTGACAGGTAATCCTGAGAACTGAAAGTCAACGGGAGAAATGCCTCCTTCATGGACTTCAAGTTACTTATTTATGTGTGCCACGTAGTTTTAGTGAAAATTAGCCTCCTTCCTTCTTGGAAAATGCTTCCCCAAGAAAGTCCTCAGTATTTGAGTATTCGCAAATTAGAGCCCTCAACTTCCCCACATACCTTATTATTATTATTATTATTACTATTATCATTATTACATTTTTCTACAAAGAGAAAACTGTTTCTCCGTGCAGCTTCAGCAACGTTAGCAGCCTAGAAAACAGACCAGGAGAAGGGTGTGGGCACAAATTCCAGACAGGAAAGGTAGTGCTGGCACAGCCTACAGTATCTGGATTCAGCTAAGGTCTGTCCAGCTCAGAGGCTTCACTGACACTAGAACTCGTCCAGTCGGGAAGAAAGGGGACTAAGGAGAAAGAGACAGTAACACAGAGAGATAAACTGGGCACCAAACTTCAGCAGTCTCCAAATCTACGAGGAGAGAGAAAGATTAGGGTTGGTGACCTAGTTCTCGGCTTCCTTTACAACTAAGCAGGTGGATCCCTTGGTGTCTCCGCTCAACTGAAGTCTAGTTTTGGCTGCCTCTGCAGAACTGTCAGTCCCTGTGAGCAAGTGCCTATGCTCTTTAGGTTGGTGGCTGTCCCTTCTCACTTGTTCTCAAACACCCCCACCCCTCTACACACAACACACACACACACACACACACACACACACACACACACACACACCTTCAGCTCCACCTTCTAGTCTTATAGTTAAACTTGTCATTCCAAGAAAAAGCTTCTCCTGGAACCCGGCTTCTTGTAGCTCCAGTTTTCCCCCTAGGAGGCCAGATAAGCTGGAAGAAGAGATTCCCAGACACCAGCTCTCTGCACCCCTTCGCAAAGTGTCTGTTGCCAACCTGTGCAGTTAGGGGCAGCCATTTGAAGGTTCTGTTCACCTAGAAATACTTCAGCACGATCCATAAGAGGAGGCAGGAGTTCCCCCCTCCAAGGGCTGATTTGACTTCAACCACTAGAAAACTTTTTTTTTAATTATTATTATTTATTCTTTAATTTCCTAGATCAACAGGACATTTGAACGGTGTCAGTGGATTTGCAGGGTGAGAAGCTGAAAGGACTTGGGCTGGGCTTCGGCTGTAGTTTGAGTTTTCTTCTTCCTGTGTTCAACCAGCCCAAGCTTTCAGACAGAAGAAAATTGAAGCTAATGGAGATATCAAACAGAGCCACAATTCTGAAGGCTCCCTCTTTGCCACAAACACCCACAGTGCATCTGCACGTGTAATCACAGAGACTTGCCGAGTCTTCATTACTGCAGACTCTGAGAAAAGGGAACAAAATTCTCCAGCGTTAAAAGGAAGCCTCTATTATCACTATTATTATTTGTGTACAGCAACATAAGAATTTCTTTCTCTTCTTGAAATTCCCCCACAATATTAAAACGCCATTTGTTGTCCGATTCATACAAACGCTTGAGGCCTTACTGGAAAACCATTACCATTCAATGGCTGGAAAATTGCTCTCCTTCCTTTAAAAAAAAAATGAAAGACAGAAAGAAAGAAAGAAGAAAAAGGCTATCGCAGCAGCAGCTACACAGAGACAACAAAAACTTTCTCCTGCATAATCCTCCTTGCACAATGACAAAGAAATGATATTGACTTACCCAGAAATGGATGATGTGTTTGATAAGGGGGGGCTTTTTGTGTGTGAAGATTTCTGTCCCGGAGCTATACAGACAGCTGCAATTCATGGGCGATGCTGATTGCTAGAAAGGCTACGGATTGGCATGGGGTCTGCAGCTCACACACCCTGATCAATACCCCTACACTCACGCGCCAGATGGTTTGGGGAAGGGCAAAAATAAAATAGTCCAAAACAGCCCACCATTATCGCCCGCTCCTTTGGTACCTAGCTGCAGCACAAATGTGTTGGAGTCAACAGAAAACCTAGGTATATACTGAGCGTGTGAGTGCTTTTGTAGCCCTGTGCCTTCTAGACTAGGCTATGGCTGCTCTTGGTTTCTGTCTGTTTGTTTTGTTTTAAGTTAAAACAAAGCTGTTTGTATCTTATCCAGATCGTATTGATTTAGGGTCTGTTTGTATTTTTTGTGAATAATTTATAGAGTTCCTGTTTTAATTGAGTCTCCCCAGTTTTAATATAGAAAGTACAAATGGAAAACTGACAGTAAATATTTTCAGTGTTCTCATGCCATTTCTAACTGAAGCTTTGAATCTTTTCTCTTCCATTGTACAAAAACCTAGTTTTATCTATTCTCATTTACATTTCGGATTGTGAAGGATATGTGACCTGCAGATGTTATCCACCGAGAAGTGGATCTCCGAGTCCTGACACAAAGCCTGACACAGGTCCCCAGATTCTAACAGAAACGGCTGCTGGGCACTACATTTCCATTATTTGTGAATCAAATGCTGGAGAGGGAGGGAGAGCAGAGTACAAACCCCTGACCTAAAGAACTTGTTAAGCTTTGACCAGAGCATGGGGCTAAACAAGGGATGACTAAAAAGTAGCTCTCCCCTTTTGTTTTATTAAAGACATATTGAGAAAGAAACACCAAAGTGTTTCAAAACATATTTCAAAATCTCATTAGTATTGTTACTGTGCAAATTATCTTGATGTGGAAAATAAATAGTTTTTCCTTTTTAGAAAGGATGGGAAAGGGACATCTAAAACCCAAATCAGTAACAAAAAAAGAAAAATAGGACGTTGACTAAGCAAGCATTTTCATTATCTCTTTAATTGGGTCTGAGTTGGAATATAAAACATCAAGACTATTAGAAAAGCGTCGTGGAAAAAATCTGCTTTAATTTAACCCAATGAAATTATATACAAAGAAGCCCAATGCGATTTCATCATTTTCCTGAGATCGTCAATATTGATTGAGTGGAGGGGGGGGGAGAATGGAGGGAGGAAGGGAGGAGGGAGGAAGCCAGGCAGTGAGTGAGAAAAAAAAAATGCAGCTCACCTTTCCATTCTCAGCACAGAAACGCAATTCCCAGGAGCAGAGATACCTCGGTGGTCTGGCAAATTAGTTTATCATTTTGAAAAATATTTAAGCGGAAATTTCTATGCTTAGGGTTCTGTTTGTATGCTGCATCAGCCTAGGGGTTACTGGCTACCACTTGAGCCTGGAGCCAGGCAACAGCAACTTCAGCATTGGAGTCCATCAAAGAGACCTTTTTCAGCCCTGCCCTTCCCTGTTGTTTGGGGTCCTGTCACTGAGCTCTAGGGGACGAAAGCTGTTTGCTGTCTGGAAAACTTTTGTTTTACACGGTGTGTGTTTCAAACATTAGCAGGTTCAAATTCTCCTGTGCCCAACCACCAGAGATACAGTGAAGGAGGCAACATGGGAAGAAACCAGAGCAACAGAAAACCGCATTATTTTATGTGTCTCTTCTGTGACATTAAAGATGTGAAGACTGAGGTGTGCTGCTTTCTTACCCAAGCTTTGATGTCACAGAGAATGCTATTTGAAAGAAAAATTGGCAACGTATTGACCAGAGCTCAATACAGTTGATCTATGAATAACATCACCGTACATTCATAGGTGGTAGTGGGGTGTGTCTGTAGCTGGAAAAAAGAGGAGACCCACAGAAAAGGTCACTTCGAGAACTGTTTTCTAAATGAATTAAACCATTCTCTAGTCCCAAGAAGGCATATACAGGATTCTGGGCTGTCCTTGTTTTCTTATCAAGTTTTCTCTAACAGCTGGAAATGGTCGGAGGGGGCTGTCTTAAGAAGACCCCCTGCTCTTCTTTTGACAGCTGATCAAAAGAAAATAGGTCACGCTTCTCAAACTTATGTCCACCCTGTCCTTAATTACTGTCTCTTTAAACAAAGGCAACATCTGCGCAACCTCGAGCAAGCTTGAATCTTCGGAGGCAAACGGAGCACAACCTGCTTTGGAAGAATCTGTTACTTTTAAGGCTTTCAATGCCGGGTGTTGGCCTCTCTGGCTGTCTTCTACCACCCCTCAATCCCCACACAGTTCGTGGAAATTACTACCTCCTCCACTCTGACCTCCCGACCTGGGCTTGCCAAACAACGGGAATTCTAGAAAGACAAAAGTGTACTTTTTAAAGCTACAGCTTTCGAGAGCGTTTTCCCTCGTATTCAATGCTCCAGGCTTGAATCTTTTTAGAGACCAGAGTGGAAAATGCAAACACAAGCGGAGTCTTACCGTTACCTACCCACAGCAGTAACCTAGGGTGGACGCTCCTCTCTAGAATTTGAGATAAGTGAGTGGTGTGTGTGTGTGTGTGTGTGTGTGTGTGTGTGTGTGTGTGTGTGTGTGTTGATAGAGGAAAGATACGCCAGTGCTGTCCCCACTATTTTGTATACTCCTTGCCCCTAGGAGAAGTTTGTGAAGCTGTGAATATCAATAACAATATTTACCCCCAACCCCACTATCCCCCCTCCCCTTCCCTGTTCTCTGAAGGAGCAAGCATTTGCTCATCTCGAAACCGCAGCTTCTGGAATTTTAGTTTTGTTTTGCAATCTAGTAGGGCCCTTCTGAAGCCTCATAACTGGGAGATTTATGGTCTGGCCAAGTAATTAAATGATGTTATTGTGTTAAGTTTGCATGCATTAGGACTGCTTGCGCCGCCGACAGTGTGAACCTTCCACCGCGGCCGGCCTCAGCTCTTAGGCAGCCTAGGCGGTCGAGCAGCCGTCCCCGCATAGATTATGCACATCCCAGTCTCGGAAATTTACCGTGCATTAGAACACATTAGCGCCTGCATTTTAAAAGCTAGACTGCTAGCTCCCGGCGAGGGACTCTCGGGAAGTGGCTAGGTAGGAGACGCGCGTTTGTTTTTACCGTACCACGAGCTTACAAGAGTGAAGAAAAGCTTTGAGGTGAGACTAAAGAAACCGAAGCAGTCAACCCAGATCGCAGCTGCCCAGAAAGAGGCTTCTCTCACGTAATCCCCCTTGGTCCCCCGCACTCTTGCTTCTTTCTCTCTCCCTAGTACCCCCCTTCTCCTCCCTTCTCCTTGACGCTTGGTTCCAGGAGCAGAAAAAAATGGGGGGCGGGGGGAGCGAACCGAGCTGTCAGCCAAACCTGAAACGCTGGGCCCCGCCCCTCCCACATCTATTGGCAGCTGCTCCGAGAAGGTCTGCCTTCCGAGGTAGCTACTATCGCGGATTGGTTTCTCTTGATGTTCATCGAGGACGGTCCCGCCCCGGGCCCGGGAGGATAGGTTGGCTGCTCCCGCAAGCGGCAGAGCCCTTCTGGACAGCTCCCGCTCACCCAAACAGAAGACGTCGGCGCCAGAGTGGGCTCGGACATGGCGAGGCAGCGCGCCCGCACAAGCGGCGGGGCCCGGTGATCCCTCCCTTCTTTCCTACCCCCTCCCCTCTCCCGCACGCACGCCCTGTCGGCCCCCACCCCACCCCCACCCCGGGCGCGCCCGCCCGCAGCCCGGGGCACACACCCGCACGCACGCCCCAAGCACACACTCCCGCACTCCCACGCCCGCCCCCGAGCCCCGTGGCCGAACCACGCCACGCGTGCCTAACCAGCCCGCCGGCAGCCCCCGCCGCTCCCACCGCCCCCGGGCCCCGATGGACTGAATGAAGGCTGCCTACACCGCCTATCGATGCCTCACCAAAGACCTAGAAGGCTGCGCCATGAACCCGGAGCTGACAATGGAAAGTCTGGGCACTTTGCACGGGCCGGTCGGCGGCGGCAGCGGCGGGGGCGGCGGCGGGGGCGGCGGGGGCGGGGGCGGGGGCCCGGGCCATGAACAGGAGCTTCTGGCCAGCCCCAGCCCCCACCACGCGGGCCGCGGCGGTGCTGGCTCGCTGCGTGGCCCGCCGCCGCCTCCAGCCGCTCATCAGGAGCTGGGCACCGCGGCAGCGGCGGCAGCCGCGGCGTCGCGTTCGGCCATGGTCACCAGTATGGCCTCGATCCTGGACGGCAGCGACTACCGGCCTGAGCTTTCCATCCCGCTGCACCACGCCATGAGTATGTCCTGCGACTCATCCCCACCAGGCATGGGCATGAGCAACACCTACACTACGCTGACTCCGCTCCAGCCGCTGCCACCCATCTCCACGGTGTCAGACAAGTTCCACCACCCGCACCCTCACCACCACCCTCACCACCACCATCACCACCACCATCACCATCAGCGTCTGTCGGGCAACGTCAGTGGCAGCTTCACCCTCATGCGCGACGAGCGCGGGCTTCCGTCCATGAACAACCTTTATAGCCCTTACAAGGAGATGCCTAGTATGAGCCAGAGCCTGTCTCCGCTGGCTGCCACCCCGCTGGGCAACGGACTGGGTGGCCTTCACAACGCTCAGCAGAGTCTGCCCAACTATGGTCCGCCGGGCCATGACAAAATGCTCAGCCCCAATTTCGACGCGCACCACACTGCCATGCTGACCCGCGGTGAGCAACACCTGTCCCGAGGCCTGGGCACTCCGCCTGCAGCCATGATGTCGCACCTCAATGGCTTGCACCACCCGGGCCACACTCAGTCCCATGGGCCAGTGCTGGCTCCTAGCCGCGAGCGGCCCCCTTCGTCCTCCTCGGGGTCGCAGGTGGCCACGTCGGGACAGCTAGAGGAGATCAACACCAAAGAGGTGGCCCAGCGTATCACCGCCGAGCTGAAGCGCTACAGCATCCCACAGGCTATCTTCGCACAGAGGGTTCTATGCCGGTCTCAGGGGACTCTCTCCGACCTGCTCCGGAATCCCAAACCCTGGAGTAAACTCAAATCTGGCAGGGAGACCTTCCGCAGGATGTGGAAGTGGCTGCAGGAGCCCGAGTTTCAGCGCATGTCTGCCTTACGCCTGGCAGGTAAGCTCAAAGGCATGGCAGCCAGGCTGCTGGGGGAAACTGTACGTGCCCAGGGGCTGGTCTGAGCGCGGGCTCTGGTCTGTAGCTGTGCCCCCTTCCCTCCTATATACTTTACCCTTTCTTCTCTTTCTTTTTCTTCCATTTTCACTTTCTCTTCTCCCTTTTTCTCCTCTTGCTTTCTCACTCATTGCCTCTGAGTTTTCATTGCCCCCTCCCTTTCATTTGTCCTCTTATCAGTGTGCCGACCTTTCCCCTCCTACAGTGGGAGGCGGGATCGGGTCTCTTGGCGTCCTCTAGAAGTCCTGATTTCTGGACTCACTGCCCTTAGCCCAAACCGGTGTACTTGAACTTTCTTAGGACAACTCTCTTCTGTTTTCCAGGGTGCCTAGTCTCCTTATGTAGATGCTTTTTGACTGTTAGGGGGTTTGTTCCTTAGAAAGGGAAAAGAGTTCTTCACTCCCCTCCTACCCACCAAAGCAAGCAAACTTCTTTGGCCATTGGCAGGAGGTACACCCTTGCGGCTCTGGGAACTAACGGCCAGAACCTATCTGAGGCTTTGGTGCTAGCCCAAGGACATTATGACCCACTAAAAGAGCGGAGTCTGTCCGGCTCCAGTGTCACTGACTATAGAAAAGAGGGTGCAAAGACGGAGGTTGGCGCGGCCGCATCCATCGCTTTGGGAAGAAACACCAGAGTAAAGAGCTCCCTGCCTCACTCGCCTGCAGCCCTTGCTGGGCTACAAGCCTTTGCTAGGGTTTGCTGAGGTTTGACAGTACTCCAAGAGAGATTAAGCTCTCGGATAGAGGTGCTGAGAAATTAAGAAGCGAGTTAGTTAAGGTTTCTTGGCCGCAGCAGGCTGTAAGCTCCGCCTTTGCATTAAGCGGGCGCTGATTGTACGCCTAGCCGCGGCGTGGCGGGGAGGGCAAGCAGCCCACGGCAGGGGACCGGTCAACGCGCGGGTTACATTGTTCTGGAGCGGGCACGGCTCTCTGTGCCTCCTCTAGCGGCGGAGAGGCGAGGTACAGCCCTCTATTGTTCTAGGAACACTGAAACCTCCGGTGTGGGCGGTGGGTGCAAGAGCGAAAGACGCAGCTTTGGGCTGCGCAGGCTGACTCAGTAGCGGAGCTTTTGTGCAGGCAGACCCATCTCTGAGAGTGCCACGACCGTACTACCCCCAGGCCTGGACCGCCAACCCAGACGGGCAAGGTGTCCGGACCTCCCACTGATGAGGACACACAACACCCAGCTGCAAGCCTGACTGGGACCTCTCAGGAAAGACTTGGTGCTCTAAACAATTGGTGTTGATCTTAATTTGAGTAAAAATCTCTATTGAGACTCGCGTGGTTCTGAATCAGGCGCTCATTGCTCACTAGCGCTCTGAATCTGTTAGCTCAGTTGCCCTTTCCGGTCCCCAGGACTTTCTTCCACCGCCGAACCGGGCTTGTCCGGTTGCCTAGCAGGACTAGGTCACTGCTCCGGAGGAGGAGGCGTTTCCGCCTACAGCCCCCTCCTTTGGCCACTGCTGGATTTTGTTCACTGCTCAGTAACCTCCCCTGCCAATCTAAAGGGGTAAAGAAAAACAAACAAACAAACAGAGAAACAAACAAAAAAAGATTTGTTCCAGAGAACTCCATTCAAAATCAGTGGACTGCGGACACTTTTGGAGTTCAAAGTCGTCTTTATCTTTTTTTTCCCCCTCCCTTAGTTTATTATTTATCCTCTCCTACATTTTCATTGGATTTGCTCCTGGCCCATGGCAAAGATAAAGCTGGCGACAGCTCCCAGTGTAGTAACGCTTTTGTTTTAGACTCCCCTCTCTCCAATACAGCAGGAGCTCTGAGGGGTCTCCAGCCTCGGCTGGCTTCCAGCGCATGGGGGCTAGAAGGATCTTGGCAGCTGCTCTTTGGGGTACAGTAAAAGGCTGGATGACAGCTGTTCTGCTCTGGCCCATCTCGGAGCGCTGCCGCCCCCTCACGCCGGTCGGGCAAAGGACAAGGCTGTTGGAAAACGCTAGGTTCTGCCTGTGTAAGTCTTGAAAGTTAAGCCTCGCTTTGCTATGAGTTTTTACGATAGCGCGTGAGAAAGAGAGTGGTACCTGGGTCTCTCAGCCCCAGACTCCTGCAGAGTTGCCTAGTGGCACCTGGAGGCGAGCTTTCCAGAAAGTAGACCGTGGAGAGATTCTCGGCGGGAACGCCTAAGGGAGAAGTGCGCTGAGGACCCGGCTTTGCTCAAACATTTCAATGTGAGTCTGGTTTATTACCCTAGGTGAAAAGGGACAAGAGCCTTCGCCTTTTTATCTCGCCGTTTTATCAGCAACTACAAGTGTGTTGAGTGGTTATTATTACATAGGAGGCTTTTCAGTACGGGGTCAGTAGATCAGTCTCTTCAGACACTGCGGCAAAAGCCGGGTCGAGTAAATAGGTATTATGTGCTCAGTAGAGTGGGGAACAGAAGCACAGAGAGGAGAAAAGGGAGGCCTTTTGATTGTTATTGATCCATGGGAAACCCCGCTGGGAAGCAGCCGGGGCCTAAGCCTTTGGGACCCGGGGTTAAGCAAGCCAGCGACTCCCCGGGATGGCCAACCCAGTCCAGCACCTACGC
>JAQHUG010000091.1:3026977-3046226 GCA_028555095.1 Dicrostonyx torquatus | reverse complement strand
ACATCCCCATACACTCATTCACTCTGGGTTAGACACAAACTGCCCTTCCTGGAGCTCCTCAAACATCAGACCAATATTTTGGCCCAGAGTTTTTCCCCCCTTTACTCAACCAGTTGAGGTCTTGGCTCTAAGGAATTTTCCCTGGTCTCCTGAATTGGGATATCTGTGAGCTGCTCTTCCTGGTGCATCTGGAACACAGAAAAGGGCACCTGTTCTCTCGACAATGTGACTCTATTTGATTAAGTTCAAGAGAACAGAGATTAGGTACAATGTATACTAGGTCAGTAAGTATTTGTGAATAAATTTAGAAATACTTTATAGGATACTACTTCTGCCCCCAAGTTATTACATAATATCCTAGGAAAAACTTAACCAGAATTGTCCCATCATTTAGAAGTATTGAGTAGTTCTCATTCTCAAGTTCTTATCAATACCATTTTCCTCCAAAGCTAACATACCTATTTGAGGATTTATTTTAAAGGGAGTCGTAGAGTGGAGTCTTAGTCGGGCTTCAGATTGGAACAGTGAGACGAGGAGAATACAGTGACAGGCACTCCAAAAGGAGCCCGCTTTCCCATGCCTCACTCCCCCCAGGTAGCCAGCAGCGCCAGGCAGACAGCTCTGCTTTCTTTCACGTGTTGTCCTGTTTATCATGGCCACGTGTTTACGTGTCTGCTTTCCTGGAATGCATCACCTCTTCTTCATCCTCCCTTGCCTCCTCCACTCGCCCCTAATGAAATCATTCCAGCTGAATTGACCTATTCTTTCCCCTTGAGTCCTTGAATGTCTGGATATAGTCATCTGCTCCAGACTGCACAGTATAACTTCTTGGCTGATCTGACAATTCTCTAGCTATTTTCTCTCCGTGGCTCCCCTTTCTGTGGATTTAAGGGGAAAGCTATATCCTTGTTACCCATGGTTACCGTCTGTGGTCATACCCACAGGAGGCAATGTTTTTTGAATCACTCTGGACTATAAAATCTCTTCCCTGGGCTGGAGAGATGGCTCAGAGGTTAAGAACACTGACTGTTCTTCCAGAGGTCCTGAGTTCAATTCCCAGCAACCACATGGAGGCTCATAGCCATCTGTAATGAGATCTGATGCCTTCTTCTAGAATGTAGGCAGGCATGGAAACTAACACTGTGTACAAAATAAATAAATATTTTTTTAAAAAAAAATCTCTTGCCTGCAGTCATCCTGAGAGTAGGTTGCATATGTTTGCAGATGTCTACCATTGTTCATTTTCTTTTTTGTTACTGGGCATTGAACCCATGAACTTATGCATGTTAGGTAAGCACTCTACAACTGAGCTCCGGTTCCAACCCTTTCCTCTTCCTAGCAGCTCTTTTAAAACGGGTCTTCTTTTCTAGAAGCGGTAAGGTCTCTGATAGAGACGTCTGCTTACATAATTAAAAGTAGATGTCAGTGTTAACCCACAGTTAGACATAAACCAGCCTAATGAGTATAAAACAGTGCTTACAGTGGCTTGGTTACTAGCAAAGACTCTTCTGCCTCAATACAAAGCTGGAAATGCAGTGCCGCACACCCTAGAGCAGCAGAGCCAGCAGCCTGCTTAGCAAATCAGAGAGACTAGTTTGTAAATCAATTTAATTATTGGTAACCTAAATTTGTATTTAAATGATCATAACTTGATATACTGCAAATTCTTAGACTATTGTTGACTTAGTTTGCCTGAAAACAAAAAAGCTAGAGGTCACAATTTTCTTTTTATAAACTTAATCTCATTTTTTTTACTTTTATTATATATTGACAAGCAAATGCATAAATAGGCTACAGGACAGCTTTGGAACTCAGCAGTTCAAACATTTCTAGGATGAATGTAGTTTTGCTGGCACAGTGCTAGGCCAGATAATTAAGAGTGGGAGAAAAGTAACCATATGTTCATATATGGTTAAATATTGGGACAGTATCTGGCCTGGAAATCGCAGAGCTCTGCCTGCCTCTGCCTCCCAAGTGCTGGTATGAAAGATGTGAACCACCATGTCCAGCAGCTTCCCCATCTGCTATCCCGAATTTTAAAGCTTTAAATGTATACATCCACTATCGTATTTACAGTATCTGTGTGTTGTAGGGTAGGATTTCCTCTCCACTTTAGTGAGAAATAGGGAAACCATTTATTTTCCATACATGCATCCTGTGTGGATGCAACCCATTGCACTGTGGTATTTTCTCTTTTGAGTTGTGCTCTGACAACTCTGAATTTTTAGCATAAGAGACTACGAAGAGCAAGAGCAGAGCTGAGAGAAGTGCTGAAATTCAAACTTTTAACGCTGTTACGTGTTGTTTTGTTTTTCCAGACAGGGTTTCTTTGTGCAGCCCTGGCAGCCCTGGAACTCACTCTCCATAGGCTGGCCTCGAATGCAAAGATCTACCTGCCTCTGCCTACAGAGTGCTTTGTCTTATTTTTTGATTCTTGACGTTGGATGCATCACTGTGCTGCTTGATAATTAGGTGTGTAAGGTTAAACAATCAGCTTAAGAGCCTGTCACTTGGGTGGCTGGAATAGCCACCTCAAACTTCCTTTAGTCATGAGGCTGAGAGATGACAGGCTTGAGCAGAAAAGGAGGCAGCTCTGAGGCCACCGGGAAGGGCCTTGGACTCCCCCCTGAGGGTATGTCAGTGGCGCTACTCTTTGGTTGGGCACCAGGGTCAGGGTATACATAACATCATATCCTTCCTTTATTCTCTTGCCTCAGCCTTTTGTCTGCCAAAGAGCTGGAAGGACCAGGAGGAGCTGGCATTGCTGGCTTGGCTCACCACCCCTTCCCAGGAAGTTCTCCATCAAAAGCCTCAGATTCTGGAAAGTCCCTTAAAAGTCATCATGGGAAGTGGTAGGTTGGAGGGTGAAGGAAGGCAAATCCGTGATACAGATAAGTTGGCTTTTCCACCTTAAGCCATGCCAGCTCAAGAGCCCAAGTATTCTGTCTCTTTAGAGTTCTGAAAATCCTGAGAGTGTGACCATACAAACATCCCTCTTCTACTTGGAGGAGGATCCCCAACTGAGGTACCCTCTCTCAGGGTGCTCAAAAGGGGTTAAAGGAGCAAACTCTCCACCTCCCCCCTTCTTCCTCTTTCTTTTCTATTTCTTCCAACCCCTTTGCTGATCTTTAAAAAAAAATCATAACACATACACACACACACACACACACACACACACTCTCCATGATGTAGGTGGAGCTCAGAGGACAACTTATGGAATTTGGTTCACTATTTTCTACCATGTGGTCCCAGGGCCATCTTGCTGGTCCTTATCCTGGCTGCTCGGAGAGAAGCAGTAAGAGCTACAAGGTGCACAATGTAATGAGTGATCTTTGTGTTTGCCATCATATAGGCTCGGGTATAAAACTAATTCAATCTCCCTGAACTCCAGTTGTCTCCTTTATCAAATGGGGGTAATATGTTCACCTTGGAGAGTACATTTAAGTATTAGACATAATTGTCAGGTAGCAGACTGTCATGTACCTGCATGGTTTTCCCACAGAAACCCCAGCCTAGCATAATGACCCAAGAGGCAAGATGCCTTTGGATGTTGAGGGGTAAAAAGCATATGAAGTACATATTCTACTGAAGGCCTGTTATATTAAATATATGTAACATATCACCTCCAGACTCATGGGACCCAACAATTAATACTTATTTCTCATGTATCTGCAGGAACCAGCTAATTTAGGCTGGACACAGATGGGTTTGCCCATGCTTTATAATGGTAGAGCTAAAATACCCAAGCAATAACCATCTCTGTCATCCCATCAATGAAAGCAAGTCACATGACTGAACCCAGAGCTAGAGGGGAGTTCTATGGCAAGAGGACAGGAGGGGAGAGAAGAAGGTGAGATTGAAACTTTCAAATTTGTCTAGGTACTCCACCTCATGACACATGTTTTGACTCATTTGTTCTAAGAGGAAGATGCTCTCCTAGTGACATATGGATATTAAGGAATGTCTACTAGAATAACATTAATGCTGGCAGCAAAGAGAAGGTAAATGTGGAAGCAAAAGTATTTGATATTCATAAGGAAAGCAACTGTGTCTGCCTGCTGTGTCGATGTAGGACATTCACGACCTTCCCTACTAGATCACAGCAACGAGAGACCCCAAGATTTGCCCTGCTTTATTTTCTCCTTAGCCTGCTACAGTGCCTAAGGCACAGTTAGTCAACACTCGGGAACACACAAGGTCACACAGCTACAGTGTGCTGTGGGTGTTGGTGGGATTGGAGTTTCTTTCCAGGAGTTACTAGCAGATTTCATATTGTTGGATATGTACTTTGCAGATGTTTATTTGGGGAGTTAGATTGTGGTTATAGCTGTGTTTTGTAAAAAAAAAAAAAAAAATTCAAACAAAGATGCAGATGCCGTATAAAGTTTTGCAATGACTATAGAAGCCGTTTGGAGGCAGTATCCAAAAGGCGTCCTTGTTTATAAGTCTACACCCGCGTCTTGTTTTGAAGCCTCAGGTTCTACTTCTGGATCATGCCTTCTTTTTAATGGAAAGCAGCATTAAAAAAACAAAAACAAAAAACAAACCACTTGAGTGTGTTGTCATGCTTCTCCATGCAGGTGTTAAGGGATGTCTTCCATTAGTAAGCATGCCCCCAGATAACGTTCATTTGCATTTTCTTCTCCGCTTGTCTCTTAATGGTCTGGTACACAGAGGGCTACTTGAGCTGATTTATATGGATGTCAGCTGCTCTCATTTGTGCATAGTTAATTCAGAGAGGTGATCCCATTGATTTCCAAGCCCGGGATTCCAGGACGTGGTACTGGCGTAGATATTTCAGCTGCTCTAACTACATTGTCTGAAAAAGGAAAACACTTTAACCTTCTAGAAGTAATTTTGACGGACATCTCACCATGCTCTATATTACTTGCAAAATTAAATTCTCTTTACTTCAAGGTCCGTTTAAAATTAAATTGGAAAGCAGTTTTGACTTCCATTGGGTAAATAACTTCGTTCTGCATGCATAGGAAATGGCACCTGTTCCCCTTTCCCAGGTGTCCTTGTTTGCTTCTCTTTTGCTGTGGTAAACACCATGTCTAAAAGCATCTGGGGAAGGGAAGGGTTTATTTGGCTTCCAGGTTATAATCCATCATCAAAAAAAGCCAGGGCAGATGCTCAAGGCGGGAACCCAGAGGCAGGAACTGAGGTGGAGATCACAAAGGACCACCGTTTACTGACTTGCTCAGATATCTTTTCTATGCAGCCCAGGCACCTGATCCTGCCCACAGTAGCCTTACGTCAACCAGCAATTAAGAAACTACTCAGAGGTCAAGCTCGTAGAGGCAGTTCCTCAATTGAGATTCCTTATTCCCTGGTATGTCTAGGTTTGTGTCAAGTCATCAAAACCTAACCAGCACACCATGGGTGTAAAGAGGCATCACCCTCAGTAGGCAAGTGTTGTCTCGTTGTATTAAGCTTGTTTACCCCCAGAATTCCACAGTCTTCCTGTTTTGTGCCTACTCGGTGCTCAGTGAATACAATTTGTAACCCCCACTCCACCCCCGTGGAACTCCCATTTAGTACGTGCTAGTGATGTGAATCCCAATGTCCCCCATCTTTGGAAAGGAGACACAGGAGTAGCCTTATCTCTGATTGGTCTGCTGCCGAGAACAGGTAGCATGCTTCTTTTGTCCTGGATCTCACCGAGGTAACCGTTCCATGGATCCCCTTCGGTGTGAGAAATGTAACTGGAGAGCTGGCATTTCTTAATCCCTGGATTAATACTCTGAAAACAGTCCCAAACAGGTGCACTGTTACTTTCCCTTTGCACACTTTAGAATTCATTAGACTAATCGGTCTTACAGACTCTGCAAGGCTTATTTTATTTATCTCTGGGCTTAGTGACTGAATGTATGTAGATATTTAAAACAGCTACTGTGTAGCACATGGTTGCTAATTGATAATACAAATAATATTCATTGCTAACCTCGTAACAGCTTCTCTGAATATGAACCAAGAGACTGACTCCGTCTGTGTGTGTGTCTGTGTGTTTCTGTGTGTGTGTCTGTGTGTGTCTGTGTGTCTGTGTGTTTCTGTGTGTGTCTGTGCGTTTCTGTGTGTGTTTGTGTGTGTGTTTGTGTGTGTCTGTGTGTGTCTGTGTGTTTCTGTGTGTGTCTGTGTGTGTATGTCTGTGTGTGTGTTTGTGTGTGTCTGTGTGTGTCTGTGTGTGTCTGTGTGTGTGTCTCTGTGTGTGTCTGTGTGTTTCTGTGTGTGTCTGTGTGTGTTTGTGTGTGTCTGTGTGTGTCTGTGTGTGTGCTGTTTGGCACTGTTGCTAAGAACATAAGCATGAAAAGTCACTTGCAGTTCTTCACAGCCACCATTACTAGCCCAGTAGCCTCAGGCACGTCTCTTTCCCCCTCTACAGACCTAGGAGATCTTGGTGCCCACTTGAGTTGGTGTGCAGATTGAAAGACAAAGTGCAAGGATGCTTCATGCTGGCACAGCCACCTCTGATGACCTTAGGGAAGACATCTGTTTGTTACACCGGGACACCTCTGTTCTCCTGAGTGGTAACATTAAAGATGGATGAGAGCTGGACATTGCCCTCACTGAGTCCACTCTTTGCATTCCCAGTGCCCCTTCAGCACTTTATTTTACAGTTATAGCCTTTGGCTAAGTTGGTGCTTTGAGCCCAGAAGTCAAATGTGTGCACAGTGGGTCCAGCTGAATCCTATTGCATCATGCTGGGAGGAAATAAGTCCATTTTGCAAGTATTCTGCCACAACGTTCTCCGCCTGACATATAGTAGTTGCTACTGAGACAACGAGGCTCAGTTCATCCTTGTGAATGATGACTCCAGTGTGGGAAGTGGGGGCTCAATAGAGAGTCACTTTCATCAACACCAAGGGGGTCATGGGGCTACTGGTGCTTGGGAGAGTGGCCCCTTCTTTCATGTCCTTGCTGGTTTCAACATGCTCTGCCTCTTGTGTTACCATGCTGACCAAATCCATTTCAACTGGCTTTGAAGGGCTCCTGTTTGGTCTCACCCTAGCATGTTTGTTTCCACGTTCACAAATCTCAACAAGAAAAAAAAAAAAAACCAGCCGTTGCCTTTTTTTTTTTTTGAAGTAACAACTAATTTGCTTGTGTAAGATTTTGAAATCATAGCCTCCGAGTTGTCAATGTTCCCAGCCTGTGTAAACAATCTCCAGAATCCCTGCCTGACCCCAAATTACTCCCAAGCATTAATTGTCCTGGTGGTTTCATGGCCACATTATTTCATATTCATTAGTGTTTTCATGAAAAATTACAACACTAATTAGAGCAGCTTCCAGTTAATTCACTTGATGATTCATTACCTCTCTCCTCTCTTGGTGTTCTGCATGTGGTCATCCTGGAGAAAGCATCCGAGGGGTAATTACAGTTGTATTCCCTGAGTGATTGCCTAATGCCATTAGTTCTGATCCACCTGCACAGCCCAGCCGCTCTGATGCGGTCTGGGTGCAGCTGCACCCTGGCCCATGCCCTGTGGATGTCCAGGGAGAGGGAAGGAAGAAGGGACGCTCCCAGTGAAGACCGGTGTTTAAGGAGGTATCCAGGACAGCAGAGGGGAGCAGAGCCTCAGAGAAAGGGAAGCCAGGGAGCTTAGGCATATGAACATCCCTTTAGTGCCTTCTGCAGCCTGGAGTAAGGACAAGGGTGGTGGGCATCCTTGCTTTGAACTTAGCATGCAAATGGCCAGGCTAGACTTTTCCTTCTCAAAGTTGTGGTATCTTGTTCATCTAGTAAGAAGTTTCGGGGCCTACTAGCATGGATGCTATAAAAAAATTGGAAATAACTGTTGGGAAGGATGTGGAGAAACTGGAAGCTTATGCATCACCAGTAAGAGTGGAAAATTCTGAAGCTGCCATGGACACAGGATGGTAGCTCAAATGAATGCTTTGCTTGGAAATGCCACCTTAGATCCGCACTGTAAAAGAACAGAAAACAGGGTCTCAGGGAGTGTGTGCACATGCACTCACGTTTAGTGCAGGAAGGGGAACTTGAGCATTCATCATCGTATGAAGGGGCAAACAACATGCAGTACATACATGTCTGTATTGGCCTTACACTCTGTCTTCAAAAGGAAGGAAATTCTGCCAGGCCTACTGGCACATGCCAATAATTCCAGGACTCAGAAAGCTGAGGTAGGGGATTGTGGCTTAGAGACCAGTCTGGGTTATAGAACAAGAGCCTGTCTGAAAAGAAGAGGAAGAAATTCCGATTCTTGGTGTGATATGGGTGAGCCTTGAAGACATAACGAGCCAGTTCCTAGAAAACAAATGCCGTAAGATTTTACTACGGAGTGTTCAGCATTGTGACTCTCACAGAAACAGAAAACAGAAACCAGGTGTGGGTGTTCTGTGTCTGTTGCCTCCGCACTTGGGAGGTAGAAACTGGGTGATCTAGGAACTCAAGGTCATCTGTGACTGCGTAGCAAGTTCAAGGCCAGCCTGGTCTACGTGAAATCCTGTTCAAAAAGTAAATAAACCAGAAGTAAAGAAAGTGGGAGAAAACAGAATGGCAGTTGCTGGGGAGGAAGGGAAAGAGAACTGCTTAGTGGGCTATAGTTTCTGTTCTGCAAGATGAAAAAGTCTGTGCAGTGTTCACACGAGTAACGCGGTGATTTTTTGTACTGAAAAATGGGTAAGATGGGCCCTGTGTGCCTGTAATCCCAGCACTGGAAGGCTGAGACAAGTATTCAGCCTCTGCTACACTAAGAGACTCTGTCTCCCCAAAACTGTGTGTGTATATGTGTGTGTGTGTGTGCATGCATGTGTAAGTTGGTAAATTTTATGTTACATATAATACATTTTACATGAAGAAAGATGTAATTATATTGTAATGGGTGCTCAATTTTTAAAATTTGGAAAATAGAAAACAAAGTTTTGCTATAATATTTCTATTCTTTTGCAGTTTGCCTAGGCATTGCATTAAAATCTTGTCCTCAGGGCTGAAGAGATGGTTCAGTGGTGAAGAGCATGGGCTGCTCTTCCAGAGGACACGGGTTCAATTCCCAGCACCCTCGTGATTGCTCACCACTTGCCTGGAACTCCAGTTCCAGGGGAGTCAGTGCCCTCTTTTGACATCTGTAGCTCCTGCATGCACATGGTGCCTAGACATACATGTAGGCAAAATGTCCCTGCACATAAAACACAAATAGATAAAGCTTTGTCCATGTAAAAATCAAACTGTAAATAATTTGATAAAGTCCTATTTACCTGCTCCCTTTAATCCCTTTCTCCCATGTTACTTCTCTGAGGCAACCTACGTTTGGGCTTCAAAGGTGTCTGCCAATTTAGGCATGCATTTATTTGCCTACATATGCACTTGTAAAAGTTTTATCATGTAAGTATGTGTGTGTTGCTTTAATATAAGGGCGTTCACAGAGCTCATACTGTTCCAGGACTCATCACTTTCATATGCAAATGTCTGTCAGTTTTCCACTTTGAATGAGATCCTCCCAGCTTCAGTCTACAGCACAGCATACCATGGAATTGGCAATTTCATTTAGTCATTCTGTACTGATGGGCAGCTAGGCCACCTTTATTGTTCTTCCTGTCTGAGATAGGGCATTCCCATTTGGTCCAAGTTTGCCTCCTGCCCCAGCTTCCTAGGTGCTGGAGTTACAGGTGCAGGCCCACCATACCAAATGATAAGGCTGTTGATCCTTTGGGTTCTTTTATTGACAAACTAGATTGCATGAACGTTTTATGGGTTCCAGTGCAAATGCTTCCAGAGGTAGACAATAAGAGGTGTCTCTCCAGACCTACCAAAACTGTAGCCATTCTATCTTCTACATCGTCAATGTGTTAAAGTAGAGTTTGTGGTTTGTTTGTTACTTTTCATGATTTCTAGTGAATATGGAGATATTCACATACTTTCCAGCCAGATCCATTTCCTTTTGACAAAGTCCTGTTTCCATCCTTTATCTCTTTTTTTCCCTCTAATAATCTCTCTCTGTGTCCTTCATATATTCTGCTTATAAATACTTGGTATTTTGCAAAAATGTTTTCTCCCATGCTAATTGGTTTTGGTTGGTTGTTTGAGGTTGGTATTGGTTTTGTTCACTTTAGTTTTGATTCTTTGAGATCAGCTCAGACTGCCCTAGACCTTTCTATATAACCCAGGCTAGGTCTGAACTGAAGATTCTCCTGCTTCAGCCTCTAGGGTGCTAGAATTATAAGTGTCTGCCATCATACATGGTTCCAGACTATTTTATGAAACCTATGCATTGCTTGCTTTTCTGTTGCTGACTAAATCACCACGACCAAGGCAACTAAGAGAAGAGTTTATTTGGGATACAGTCTTGAAGGGTTAGAGGCCATGATGGTGGGCAAACATGGCAGCAGGCAGCAGGGATGGGGGCCAGAGCAGGAAACTGGATGTGCATGCCCTCGAACACAAGCACAAAGCAAAGAAAACAAACTAGGAATGGTCTTTACATTCTCAGAGCCCTTCCCTGGTCACTCACCTCCTCCAACAAGGCCACACCTCCAAGCCTCCCCAAACAGTGCCACCTACTGGGCACCAAATCTTCAAGTACGTGAGCCTATGGGGGATGGTCTCATTCAGTCCACCACGTCCAATAAGGTATCTTTTAACTTAGTTGTGGTCAAATTAATCTTTCTGGTGGTGGTATTCTGTTTTATGTTCTCTTCCTAGGTAACTTTTAAACCTGTGGATCTCTAATGTATCTTCAGGTTCATTTTATGAGTGGCGTAATGTTGAGATCATGGTATTGCCCCTCTCAGATGAGGAGCCGCTCAGTCAAGAACTACTTTCTGGTAATTCTTTTCTTCCCTATTATTGAAATAGCCTCTTGATCACACGTTAAGGTCCCTTATACACTTGGGTCTATTCCCATAAATCTGCTCTGTCCTGTGAATATGTTGGTTGCTCTGCCAACATCATACCTTTAATGACTTTTATTACTTTTTTTAAAAAAGATTTTATTTATTTATTAAGCATACAATGTACTGCTGGCAAGGAAGGCAGCAGGTCTCATTACAGATGGTTGTGAGCCACCATGTGGTTGCTGGGAATTGAACTCAGGACCTCTGGAAGAACAGCCTGTGCTCTTAACCACTGAGCCATCTCTCCAGCCCAATGATTTTTATTACTAAAAGTGTCTTTTTGCTTTGCCAAGGCTTATTTCTTTTCCTATCTTTGGTTTCTGTGTTTGCTTTGCCTTTCTTACCTTTCCACTCTTCCAGAAAATTTTAGAGCAGGCTGTAATTTAAAAATGATTTTAATCCTCCTGATTACATATAGGTCAATGTATTTATTTATTCCGATCTTTATGTCTTTCTTAAGAAGAAAAGAGTTTGAGATTTGTCCTTTCCACTGTTTGGTTAAGGTCCCTTAGTAGTCACTCATTACTGTTGAGAAGGCATTATCTTTCTGTTCCCTTTTAAACAGATTATTTCTGATGTATAAAAAAGCTATAGCCTTCTCAAATGTATTTTTGGGAAGTAAAAGATAGATAGAAATACGTAACACATTGATGTGTGACGTTGTTCCTGGGAAGACAAGAACAAATATCTGCTTACCCCAGACAGGAAGCCATGGCAGACCAAAGAAAAGAGACCCCCAGATTTCAGCTTGGTCAGCAATGAGCTTTATTGAGGTTACTCACAGAAACATGAGCAAGGGGCTACTTATAGGAACAGAAATGACTCAATGACTTCACCAGGAGACCACCCTAGTATGGGTGACAGCTCACAAAAAACTGGGAACCTGGAGCTCCCACAGTTTGCAGAGAGCTCAACAAGTTGGAGAATTTCCTTTCTAGATGGCCCTGTTGGTCTGAGCCTCTTCCAAGACTTGGCCGGTCTGGGCCTCTTCTAGGAAACTCAGATTGTCTGAGCATCTCTTGCAGCCATCCTTGCTGCTTAGCTATGTTTGTGGAGGGAGGATCTTAGTGTTTCTGCTTAGTTTCAGAGACTTCCAGAAGCTTCTGGGTTGTTTACTTCCTGGATTTCAGGAGCTTCCCTATAGGAGGGAATGTTTCACCTCCCCTTAGGATACTCTGTTCCTGGACCTTTTCTAACATTCTGTGCCTTTCCAAGCTCCCCCCCCCGACACACAAGATAGAAGTTTAATATCAGAGGGAACATACACAGCACACACAAACACACGCTTAAATTCTAAAGCACATTGAATATTGCTAGCTCTCTAGAGGGAATAGACGGCGTTCCTTAGCAAAACTCTTTCTCAGAGACAAGAAACACCCTCAATAATCTGACTTGGGGGATTGCCTCTTGGTTGGTTCCGCCACTCTTAACATTCCTGTCTATACTCCTAAGCACTAAGATTAAGCGTTCCTCATTAATCATATATGTAGATTTTCCCGGTGTTTATTTTTGTGTCAAGGTTCTTTTCTTGAAGACTGTTTTATGCTGTTACATGTCATTTCATGTAGAAGCTATCCCTTCTTTCCAGAGCCATGCCATCAAACCAGTGTCCCACAATAGATCCATTCTCCTGTTGCGGAGCTCTCCGGTCATTCCCAGTCTTATCTTCAACAGAGCCACTCTGGATACTCCAGGTGCATGTAATACCCTCAGTGTACACAGCATATATCGCAAAAGAGTTTTAGATTCCCTCAGACGACCTTGCAACCGTGACTTAAGGATGGGTAGTCTTTTTGAAAAAGGAGTCTACAAAACACTAAGGCACTGGTTCTCAACCTTCCTAATGCTGCGACCCAGTTTCTCATGTTGTGGTGATCCCCAACCGTAGAATTATTTTTGTAGCTCCTTCATAACTGTGATTTTGTACTGTTATGAATCATAATGTAAATATATGATGTGCAGGGTATCTGATATGCGACCCCTGTGAAAGGGTTGTTCAGACTCCCCAAGGGGTTGTGAGCCCCGGGTTGAGAACATCTGCACTAATAGAAGGCTGGAACAGTGACAGAAAGCCCAAGGAGAGTTGTTTTATGAGATGCATTCCCAGTGTCAGCAAATGGAGCTTGACCTTCTGTGACACTCTGTGCCATGCCATAGAAACCACACATTATGGATTTCTTGGTTTGGGTGCTGGATAAGTGCATAAAATATATTCGATACTAAGTATAAAACTTAATGTGCAGCTTCATGGCTTCTGTTCCAAATGCCCATTCTAACTGTATGCAAGTTCATTGAGTTGTGTAAATTTAAATTTTAAGTCCGGTTAATTTTGGCATGTGGTTTATATTTGTGATTTTTTTAAAATAATAAAGTTCATTTAAGAAGGGAAGAAAGCAATAGCAAACACGCATACATTCACACACACCTCAGAGATGCCCTACCGAGGAAGCCAGCTCATCTGGTAGCCCTGATTGTTCATTGACGGGGGAGTCATAGAAGGGAATCTCTGGTCTTGCCCACGGGCAGGGTAGGACATGGCATACAGAGAAAGGCTTCAAGCAAGGAAATGCCAGTGCTGACACTTGTGACTTGGGAGTGATGCTGGCATGAACTAGAGCAGTGAGGGCCCCTAGTGGCATGTGCCTGTGCCTGGCACAAGCTGCTGAAAGAGAGTCTAAGAGCAGACTGCCAGTCATGGGGCCCCCATGTGTTCACCCACTGAAGATGCTGTCAAACTCTCCAAATGTTGTACGTTCCCAGATCAGTCCAGTCAGCTCCCTACAGGTCCTAGCTTTGCAGTTCTTGAAGATAAAGACTTTTACATTGCTTGCCATTTGGTGTGTGTGTCTCTCTGTGTGTGTCTCTGTGTGTGTATGATTGACATTTTAATTTGTATTCCTAGATTACCAATAATATTTAGTAATGTTTTATATACTTATTGGAAGCTCAAGTGTCTTCTGTGAAGTACTGTGTAGTCCCTTGCCTATTTTCATATTAGGATGTGTCTGGGTTTTGCTTGTTGATTTCCGGTAGATTTTATATATTCTGGCCCCAAGCCCTTTGCCAATAACATGTATGGCAAATATCCACGATGTTCTTTCTACTCTGATTACTGTCTCCAGTAAACAGACGTTCTTAATTGTAATGGGTCCTAATAGATTATTTTCTTTTGGATTAATACTTATTGAGTGTTAAGAGATCTTTTCAGGATTATAAGACACTAGCTTGTATTATTTTCTGAAATTTTCATTTTTCAATATTAACTCTAAGATTTGTGAGCTGTACAGAACTTGTGTTCTGTGTAAGAAATGAAGAAAAGATTGAGATTGCACCTTGCCTCGGATGGGGGGCGGTGACTCAGTAGGTGAAGCACCTACTGTGTGTGCAAAAAGATCTGAGTCTGAAGATCCAGAATGCACAGAAAGCCTGGTGCCACAGCATATGGACCCATCTCTCTAACCCTGATACACAATACTTTTAATATTCTATGTGTAGCATTATATCAAAATACCATCGATTTTTGTCTACTGTCTAAGAATTTTTTTAAATTCTTGTACTAACTTTAGCAATTTGTTTTCCTAGATTTTTTTATATAGGTACCGTATTGATTTTTGTGTGTGCTTATCTTATTACTGGTCATCTTATTGAACTTCCTTATTAGTCCTAATAATCTGTCTCAGGGACCCTTGAGTTTTCTAGGTAAAAATGAGATTGTTGTGTAATGAAGCTTCTGTTTCTGTCTGGAGAAAGAGTATAGAGAACTGTAAATGCAAGGAGTCTGGAGTCAGACTGCCCTAATTTTTCATTTCTTTTCTTTTTTATCTTTATTTTATTTTTTGAGACATGGTTTCTCTGTAGTTCTGTCTCTCCTAGGATTCACTCTGTAGACTAGGCTGGCCATGAACTCACAGAGATCTCCTGCCTCTGTCTCCCAAGTGCTGGGATTAAAGGCATGTACCACTATGCCTGACTGGATCTACTACCCTAATTTTTATCCCAGCTTTGCTACTTGCTATGTAGCTGTAATTAATTTGCTTAATTCTCTTGACTTTGCTGTCACTAATTATAAACAGATGAGTTCTTGCCAATAGGAAGGAAGAGAGGTCCAAGGAAGAGCAGCCCCTGTTCAGTTTCTCTGCTTTCTAAATATCAGCATTGTATCTGTTTGTTTGTTCGTTTGTTTCATTGTAACGGCTTCTCTCCCAGTATGGAGCTGGATGGTAGTGGTGCTTGAAGGCCTCACCTAGAAACTCTGAAGCACATCCTTCTGATTTTTATTGTAGGAATAGATATTTTTCTATATTTGATATATCTGACAGGATCTGATATATCATTGTGTAGCTCTGAGAGGCTGTGCTAGTCACATAAAAACGGAAACGTTGGTGCTGGAATTGTCTTTACTTGCCACTGAGACGTGAAGGGAGAGACTGCCCGTCTGCCTCCCCATCCACACAGCTCCCCACCTATAGACCCATTAGTGTAACTTTCCCAGAGAACATGCCTTGATATGTTGTAAACCTCCTGAGGCTGTTCATGATGAGATCATCACAGAACACACTGGCCGTCCACTGTTTGAGAAGAGTATCAAATTCCTGAGCATTTGTGATTCACTAAACTCTTATTAACTTGAAGGACATCTCCAAGTTATTTTTCTTTTCAAGGAGAGAACACAGACTGTGTTACTACAAGAAAGATCAGCTGACTAATATTATGGTCACTGTGTCCATATGCCTCAATGCTTCTACTAGATTCCTTATTTTTCTGCAGGTTTTTAAAATGTTTATTTATTTAGTGTGCACACACATACACAAACATAAACGCGCACTCACACCTACAATATATAAATACAGCCTGCTTAGTCTGTATAATGTTACTCGTACGGATATGACTTCAGGGCTGACCACTCTGGAGCTCATCCCCAGAGAAGACTATTTTTTCCACTTTCAGCATTTTGTCCTTGCCTCCAGTTCTTTGTCTATGGGTAGGGGCACCATGAGATTCTTCATGTTAGCATGAAAATGTTAGCGTGGTGTGCTTCTTCCGGTCTTGTTTAGGCAGCTATATCGTTGAGACTTCATGGGCGCAGCTTCCCTGCCGTTTCTAGGAGACACAGCTTCACAGCAGCCTTCCTGATCCTCTGGCCCTTACTTTCTTTCTGTCCCTTCTGCAATGTTTTCCAGGCTTTAGGTGCAGGAGTTGTGTTGTAGATTTATCCCCTGGGGCTTGACAACCTGTGATAACCTGTTCTCTGTGTTTTCACTAGTTATGGTTCAATAATGGTCTCCTTCTGTTGCAAAGAAAGAGAAGTTTCTTTGGTGAGGGGTAGAGCTCCACTTATCTATGGATATAAGGCTAGATATTTAAAACATATTTAGGGATTATTCTGATTTAGTAAAGTATAAATATTAGGCTCTCCTCTAGGATCCATGACCTTACTAGCCCTGGCTGGTTAACTAGGTTTTTAGTACCAGGCGTGATTTCTCTCCTATTGAGTAAGCCGTAAGTTCAATTAGATAGCTGTGGTTTACAATCAAGATATGAATGCCACTATTGCACTCATGTCTTGGAGTTATCATGCCATTCTGGTCATCATTGTGGTTAAATAGGCTTTGTAACTGAGTGGGGCTATTGGTTGCTTTCCTACCTTCGAAGTTTGCATGCCACCTTCTGATATGTTGGAAGATAGTCCTCAGCGGGGGTTGACTTTCAGGTCATATCCAACTCAGCTCTCTGGGTCTTCTGTGCGAAATGCATGGTGTCTTCAGCAATAGAGACTTGTCTCAACCTTGGGGAGACAGCCAAGAGCTACAGCCATCAGCTGTTGTTCTGAGAGTCTTTTGTTTTCTTTCCCCTGACCAAACATTCAAAGGGGGTTACTCATGATACTGCAGTTTTTTGTTTTTGTTTTTGGTAGTATATGGTCCTCAGAATGAGTATTATCAGACGAAGTGGGATAACTTCATTTAAACTATATATATGCATGTACAGATTTACATTATTGTATGTAGTTTATATAAATAAATAATGGTATGATTCCTTATGAATTTTTCAGACTTCTTTGCTGTTACTGTACCCCCTCCCCTCTTCTCTCTGTGCCAACATCCCTCCCATCACCCCCAGTTATAGTTTTTACTGTGGTGAGTTTCTGCTTTCTTTTTGGTCTTTAAAATGATTTTAGTCGGAAGTTGAGCCTTCCCTGGATCTTCTAGCCATTTGAAATCGGACATTCCTACAACTGCTTTTGAAGCTCCTGGCTTTCTGGGTGGCATGGAGCCATGTTATCTCCAGCTGTCTTCAGCTATGTAGAGAACTGGGGATTTCTTTAGGGCAGTGTTCTGCCTGAGTAGAGTGGATGGTCAACAATTGTGATTTCAAAGAGTAGGTTCTCCAAAGATTTATCATAGTAGCTAAATGAGAAACCCTTACTGCATTAGATGGGAGGACAGATGGATTCTCAGAGCTTGGCCGTTCCCTGGCAATGGTTAGGACCAGACAAAACGAAGTCAACTCTAGGAGTTGTAGCCTCCTGTACTCATCCTGCCATCTTTGAACTTCATGGTTTTACAGCATAGACCATCTGGCTTTAGCTGCCTGGTCTTTAGTGTTTCTTGTTTTTGCCCTCAGAGCTTCTGCTGAAAGGGAAGCAGAAGCAGAAAGCACAGCTGCTCTCAGGGCAAGCTCCCACGTGCTCCTGATTGCCACCGGAGCCAGCCGGTAATGAAGAGACAGACATCTGAGTGCTCTCATTTTGTAAGTCTCAGACCCTCGGTGACTTTGCATTGAAAGTAAAAAATAAGGACAGGAAATCAAACAAGTTTTATCCAAAGACTGTCCTTGAGACATTGGAACAGAGATCAGCCCCTTGCCGCCAGCCTTTCGTTGGATGAGAGATGGACATTGCAAGGTTACTGTGATGCTTATCCAGACCAGCCTGCTTATAACCTGCCCAGCACCCGCATGAAAGCCGAGAATCTGGGGTGTGAAGAACGAGCAGAAGTTCATCATCTATCGCCCACATCTTCCAAAAGAGCAGAGGAGGGTAACCTCAGAAATGCCCACATGCTAAGAAATGAGTCCTGGGTCAGTAGCTTAGCTCAATGCACAGCACAGACATGTGTGGGCAGCACCAAGCCCCTTTGACCTCCTGAATCTGTGAAATTAACCCCTACTGTCTGGACGCCAGAATGTTTGTATGTATACATGTATGCAGATATTTGAAAGCCAGAGGTCAACCTTGGGTGTCATTCCACAGGTGCCATCCACCTTGTTTTTAAGACAGGGTCTCCCAGTGGCCTAGAATTCCGAATGTAGTCTAGGTTAGCTAGCCAGCGAGCCTCAGGAACCCACCTGTCTTTGCCTCCTCAGCACTGGGATTGCAAGTGTGGCCTACCACACCTTGCTTATTTTTTACTTTATTGCCTTCTGGAAACATTTATGTCTTTGGAGAATTTCTTCCATACTTGTAAAATACATAGCGACAAACTAAATCAATAGCACAATTAATTGGAATCAAAAAGATTGATTTATGTACATATGTGCATACATATGTGTCTATACCATACATACCTGCACACATGTATATTATATATGTGAATTATATACATAACTATGTATATATAATTCATTATACTTCCAGTTCCTGGGTAAAGGGTTATTTCTCAAATTTCTGAAAGAAGCAAGACAAAGAAACAACTTAAAATTGATTAAAAGGGGCTGAGAGATGGCTCAGTGGTTAAGAGCATTGCCTGCTCTTCCAAAGGTCCTGAGTTCAATTCCCGGCAACCACATGGTGGCTCACAACCATCGTAATGAGGTCTGGTACCCTCTTCTGGCCTGCAGGCATACATGTAGACAGAATATTGTATACATAATAAATAAATAAATAAATATATTTAAAAATTGATTAAAAGATATCATACTGCTTTGGGTCTTTGGAACCTCAGGTTTGGGTCTGAGATATCTCTGGCTAAGACATGTATCTCAGTTTCTAGAACTAATGGAGTTCATTAATGCAGTCATGTCCTATACGAAATAAATGAGCATAATTATCCATATTTTTAATCACCAGGACCAAAAAACATATGATTTTTATGTGAATAGGATCAATCTTTTTATTGTGGTATGCATTCTTTTTTATCATTTTTATTGAGCTATACATTTTTCTCTGCTCCCCTCCCTTCCTTCCCTCTCTCCTTCTCCTGTGACCCTCACACTCCCAATTTACTCAGGAGATCTTGTCTTTTTCTCCTTTCTATGTAGACCCATGTATATCTTAGGATCCTCTTTGTTGTCTAGGTTCTCTGAGGTTGGGGACTGTAGGCTGGTTTTTCTTTGCTTTATGTCTAAAAGCCACTTATGAGTGAGTACATAATATGTTTGTCTTCATGGGTCAT